>CAUYLG010069523.1:0-124095 GCA_963573385.1 Cacajao melanocephalus | reverse complement strand
CCACGCCCAGAACAGCCGGGCGCAACTTCTCTGGCCCCTCTCTCTCTCTCCCTCCCCCAGGACCACAGAACCTCGCCCGGGAGCTGAATAAACTGGAATTTAATTTGTCTCGTGCTGGCCTCAGTTTCCTCATTTTAAACTTGGCAATAACCTTACAGCTGGGACTACAGGCACATGGCATTGTGGTCAGCTAATTATTTTTATTTATTTGTATTTTTTTAGAGACAAGGTCCCACCCACCATCTTGCCCAGGCTGATTCAATTCCTGGGTTCAAACAATCCTCCTGCCACAGCCTCCTGAAGTGCTGGGATTATAGGCAAGAGCCACTGTACCCAACCTGTGCTTCTCTTTTTCTCCCCAGATCGTGTCAGCCAAGTGCTCACTTCAGGCCAAGACCTGCCCCCCACAGCAGGGAATTAGTGGCCACATGGAGGAGCGGGATGTCTGTTTTCCCTCTGATGGTTTGGGACTGCTGAGACCAGGCTGCTGGGCATGCTGGCTTCTCCAGTGCGCAAGCTGGTGGATGCTGCTGGGGAGAGGGGGATTCTCGGAGCATGACCATGAGAACACCCAAGAAAGCGGGACTTAGCTCACAATACTATTACTAGTGCTTTCTCTCACCCAGGCTGGAGTGCAGATGTATAGTCCTAGCTCACTGCAGCCTCTACCTTCTAGGCTCAAACAATCCTCCGACCTCAGCTTCCCAAGTAGCTAGGACCACAGCCATGTGCCACCACGCCTGGCTAATCATTTTATTTTTTTAGTAGAAACCAGGTCTTGCTACATTGCCCAGGCTATAATGCACTCATTCTCAATGATAAAATGAAAAAAACAAACCTATAGCTCCTGCTCTACATTACATAAAGCTACACACTTAGATCTGATACAATGCTTAATCAATTAATGACAGGCTCTCTCTGGGCCACAAAAATAAGTCGTCCCCAACAACTTCCTCCTGTCAAAATACCCTGGGAAATTCTGCCCTGCTCTTAGCTCTCCCTTGCAACACCTCAAAGCAGCTCTGCTTCTTAAAGAGGCAACTTACTTCTGGTCTCCTGAGGTTGGATTGTTTGTTCTTTGTGTTTTTTTTGTTTGTTTTTCTCTAAAGACATTTTCCTCATTAGCATTTTGAATTCCCTCAGGGATGTTTTAACCACTTAGTTATGATCCAAATAAAGAAGTGGCTTCCAGCACCTCTCAGAGATTGTTTTAAGCTAACCAGTCTCAAACTTCAGCTTACATCACAAAAACCTGGTGGGCTTGTTAAAACACAAACTGCGTGTGCCACGTAGGGCAGGCAGAGCATGGGGGGGGGGGGGGTGGGGAGGGTTTCCTTTTTGTAGAATCGGCACTTCTAATAGGCTCCCAGATGATTTTGATGAAGCTAGCTCAGGGCCATATTCTGAAAACCAATGCTTTAAGCTACCTTTCCTTAAACGGAAAAGAAAAACAATTAAGTGAAGGAAATATTGAGTTCCCTGATTTCCCCAGGTCTAGGTAAAAGACTTCCACTTATGAAAAGGCCTTGGTTAGGAATCATGCTGAACTCACTAGTGTAATTCCATCTCCCCCACCAATTTTTGGAATTCGAAAATGCATAGAAGTTAATTTATATTGAATTCAAAACATTACTTTATTAATCCATCTCTCAAATGGATTACTTTTAAAGGGAGATTTGTGCCTTCGTCCCTCCTGAAAACTTAGAAATTCATTTTAATGAGACAAAAATAACCAGAATTTGATCAGAAATATTCAGTAGCTTTAAGGAGCTGATGCTCATACATCTACAATAATAAATAAGATATAAAATACTCAGGCACCTTAAAATACAAGTTATCTGAAATAAAGAGGGAAGAGATTAAAGTGATGAAGAAAGGGGCAGTCTGGAAGGGTACCACTGATACAGCTGAAGGGGCCCTGGATTAAATCTGGATGGGAAACCCAGTCCCAGCTGCCCCACCAAGGAGCCTTATGGGCTTGGAAAATTAATTTTTATGGACCTCAGGTTCCACATATACAAGATGAAGATAACATCTTCCTCCAAAGATGATGATATAATTAAATTTAGTTGTTTTATCTCACATCATTTTTAAAAAAGAACTTGAGATTTTAAAAAATTTCACATGTTTAAAAACATAAGGAAAAATAAGTTTTCAAAAATGAATGAATAAAATACATATTTTTAACAATATATATCAACCAAAAACATAGCACAATTATTCTGACTAATCACAAATGCTGGTCTAAGTTTCCTGGCAGTTAAACTGAAGAAGAGAATTATTACATAACTCTCATTATCTCATAAATCGAGAGGCGGAAACAAACAAATTCCTCGAAGCAATGAATGAGATCATGTGTGTGAAAGCTTTTGGCAAATAACCAGAAATAAGATGTCATTATTAAGGTTTCAGGAAGACGTGGGATATGAGCTTTTCTATGGTGGGATAGGGCAGACCCCAAACACACCAGGTGATGAGATTTAGTGCAAAGAAACTCTGCCTCCATCTTCTCTTTCCTTGGGCTTGGTTCTCAAATCTCTGCCTACTGCAGAGTGGGAGTGCACGTGAAGGCATCTTGAGGGTGCTATTCGATCAAGTTAAGAGTGTACCATTCACTTGTATGAAAATGCCACTTCTGTAGGTCAAAAAATATCAGTAATTTCCTAAGGTTCAGCCTCACAGTAAAGACCAGGGGAAGTGGAAGCAACAAGTACAAAGAATATACCATTTCAAGGCTGTCTATGCAGTTCTAGTAGTTAGAAAAGAACATTCTGAAGACTAGAGAGTTAAACCTAGTTTGGAACCTCACTGCTTGAGAACCTGGGAGAATCTGGAGGAGAAGAGATTTAAAAAAATGCTTAAAGACTTGTAGTGGGGCTGGGCGCGGTGGCTCATGCCTGTAATCCCAGCACTTTGGGAGTGCGAGGCAGGTGGATCACGAGGTCAGGAGTTCGAGACCAGCCTGACCAACATGGTGAAACTTCGTCTTTACTAAAAATACAAAAATTAGCTGGGTGTGGTGGCACACACCTGTAATCCCAGCTACTCAGGAGGCTGAGGCAGGAGAATTGCCTGAACCTAGGAGGCGGAGGTTGCAGTGAGCCAAGATTGTGCCACTGCACTCCAGCCTGGGCGACAGAGTGAGACTTCATCTCAAAAAAAAAAAAAAAAAAAACTTGTAGAGGAAGGAAACATGCTAGAGCAGGGGTCCCCAACCCCCAGGTTCCAGTCCATGGCCTGTTAAGAACCAGGCTGCACAGCAGGAGACGAGCGGCAACTCAACCAGCACTACGGCCTGAGTGCCACCTCCTGTCAGATCAGCAGCAACATCAGATTCTCATAGGAGCAAACCCTACTGTGAACTGTGCATGCTGGGGATCTAGGTGGCATGCTCCTAATGAGAATCGAATGCCTGATGATCTGAGGCAGAACAATTTCATCCCCAAGCCATTCCTTGTCGGTCCTCCATGGAAAAATTGTCTTCCACGAAAACGGTCCCTGGTGCCAAAAAGGTTAAAGACTGCTGTGCTAGAGAAGACTGGACTGTCCCGCCGCAGCCAGGTCCCTTTCTCCAGGGTACTCAGCTGGACTATATTTCCCAGCCTCCTTTGGAGACAGGTGTGGCCCATGGCTGACTTCTGGTCAGTGAAATGTCAGTAAAAGTGATAGTCACAACTTCCCGGCCTGGCCGATCCTGGTCGCCATTATAAACCCCTGTGCTCATTCCTCTGCGACTGACTGATTGCTGGATGTTAACAGCCAGGGAGGCCTGGAAAGCCACCAGTGAAGCTAGCAAAGCCCTGGTCTCCTACAATATGGAGCTGAGCCACCCCAGCCCTGATGGGGTTTACATTCTGTTGTGTTGAGTCACCATGATGTCTGAGTGCAACTGTAACATAGCTGGTGTAACAGAATAATGGAGAAAGGAACTGATGTTCTTGTGCCACCCCTAAAAAGAGATAACTAATCTATTTACTATTTTAAAAGGTAGTGTGCTGGTTTCCGAACCTGGAAACACCCATCAGAATCACCTGTGGAGGGTTTTAATCAAATAGATTCCTATACCACGCCCTGGATCTCCTGAATTTTCCCCAGATTTTTTTTTTAAGTTCTTTAGGAGATTATGACTGATCATTCAGCTGGAACCTGAGGATGGCTAGGAAGGATGTGGCTGCAACGCTGGCCCACCAATGTCCTCATTTCTCTACCCCTGGAAATGCGCCATCTGCTCTACGTCCTGGCTCTTAATCTTGCACTGTCTTCTCTTCATCTCTAACTGGTTAACTGGTGCATTTTGTCAACTCAAGAACCCTGTACGCTCATCAGGGGCCAAGATTATAGCTTTTATATTTATTTTCTAAACAGCATGAAGCTAGGCAGGTAATAAAATCTCAATCAACACATTAATTCATTTGATTCAAGCAGTTATTTTCTTCTATACCATCAGAATAAGGGGAAAAAAGGCTTTTCTAGCAATCTAGACACAGGCTAGACTTAGCAAAACAGTTCCAAATGTGTGTTTAAGTCATTTTTAAGACATCAGTGTGCTCAAGGTGACCCTGCGCGTTGATGGCGAAGTGACCAGTTCTCAAAATTTAACATGTGCAAGGCTGAACTACGTTAAAAATGTATTTTAACTATTGTTAAAAATGTAGATTACTGGGCTCAGCCTCCAGGTAGTCTGATCTGATCTAGTAGTTCCAGCGTAGGGCACAGAAATTTGCACTTATGACATTCCTCCTTCTACCCCATCCATGCATTGTATGCAAGTGGCAAGAAACAGTGGGTGTGACTGTAAACTGGTGAGGCAGGATCAGGTCTATTTTGTTTGATGTGACATCCGTAGGGCCGAGCATATTGTCTAACTCACAATAAAGCCTACTATCTGTCCAATGAGGAGTCGTCTCATCTGTCTGACTTACCCTAAATACGGCCCTTCCTTCAAGAAAGGAAATGAACTAGACGACCATTTTCTGAAGGCCACCAGCTTACTGTCACACACTTAGTAAACTGGGAAGTGCCCCTTCTGGCTCCCTCAGCCCCATCTGCTCAGAGCTCGAATTGAAGAGGCCAACCTCCTTTGATTGGCATTTCCTTCTTGCTCTGCCAGGGACCATCTGTACCCACCACCTCCTGATAGCTCAGACATCCTTTCCTTCTTGCAGGCATGGATGAGCAAGGACATTAGTAAATGGACCTGGATGTAGGAGAGAGAGCCTGCCTGTCACACCCCGAATGATCCCAGGTTTGTTAGCAAACTCCACACAGGTACTCAGACCTCCCACACCTGGGGAATGGTACTTCCCTAGTAACTAGGTTGTTTTTTGTTTTGTCTTGTTTTGTTTCTGCAGCAGAATGCTGAGCATCCCACAACCATGATTTCACTGGCTCTCATAGTACCTCAGTAAAACCAGGAGGGAGCATGGGTCTGTATCCACATTTTGCAGATGGCAAGCAGAGAGGAAATCTGACTTGCCCAAGGTCACACAGCAGGACAGCCACGAAGCCAGGGAGGGTATCCAAGCTCTATGCATCCACAGCCATGGCATCCACAGGGCCAAAGCCCCTTCACACTGCCAGGGAGTCATGGCTGCTTCCATTTAAGGCTGTTGCGCCTCAGTTTTACACAGGGGCATGCGCTCTTCAGAAAGCAAATGCTAAGCTAAACTTTGCCTCTTTTAAAAGACCTTCGGGACAAATCTCTTTCAGAGACTCAACTGCCATCCAAGTGAAGAGAGGAGAGGGGCATAAGAAAAGAAATTTTTCTTGGCAGTGGAAATGAACCCACAGTTCTCGAAGTGTAAATGAGGCATATCAGAATCACCCAGGCACTTTCTCAACATACAGAGTCCCCTTTCCCAGATTCTGATGAGTCAACCAACCCCTCTTCAGCCCTGACTCCATAGCAAATCCCACAACAGAGTAGTTTGAGTGGCTTTTCCCTTTTCCCTTATCCCATGGGCAGGTATTAACAGCAAAGGGGACAGGGATGAGCAGTAGGAAGGAGAAGCCTGGACCCTGGACAACCCACAACAGAGGATGCGGAGCCGACGTGCCACTGTGCCAATTTGCCGCAGCACAATACAAAAGGTGCACAGGACACAAGAGCAACGGGGGAATCCGGGCCCACACCTTCATTCTCACACTAAGAGGAAAACAGAAAATACAGGGTTACAGAGTTCACAGCCAACACTCAAAACAACAGACGGGAGCACATGTCTAAGGAAGGGATGAAATGGAAGGACCACTATAGACAATCGGGGGTTGAGAAGATAAGTAATTCTCAGCCCACGTGCTCCAGAAGAAGCGTACTGACAAACGGAGTCTGGGTCATTTGAGGCTCTCCTCTGTACAGATACTCTCCACCCCTCTCCCTTAGAGCAACCGGAGGGAGGGTGCCTGTCTAGGGGCTCTTGAGTGGTGAGCACAGTGCTGGGCACACATAGTAAAGTTCCAGAAGAGTGAATTGCTTTCGCATTGCGAGTTTTTCTGGACTGTGTCAAATTTTACTTTAAATAAGGCACAACCAAACTAAGAAGTGCCCAGATGAGGTCTGTAGCCCAATGATGGTTTCCAGGCTCACCAGCACACACTCAGTCCCATCCATGACCAAGCCCTTCCCATCCAGCCCTCCCTGGATCCCAGCACTGTTGCTTCTCCCAGTCAGTACACACCCCTCACTTCCCTGTTGGTTTCAAAGTTTTCCCTCTCCCATGATCCCACAAATCAGGCATGTGAGATAGAAGGTTTCCCATTATGTATTAAAGGTTACAAAGTGCTGCCAAGGAGACGGAAGAAATCTTCCATTGCAACATGAGAGGCATGCTTTGGACATCAGAATGAATTGTGGTAAGCGCTACTTAACCATGACATAGGTAACCAGTGGATGGACAGAGGGGCAGGAACTGACAGTTACTGACTACCTACATGGGTGAATGTGCATTTTTATTTAATCCTCAACACCCTCCTGCCAGGAAGGTATCATTATTTCAGGGATGAAGAAAGAGGAAAATAATAGCATTTCTATAGCAGATGTTCTTAGAAAACAGGAGAGCCAAAGACTTAGGTTCCAATGACTTGCAAATAGTACCCTCGTGGGGAAAAGGATTCGCATATGTTTGGCCTCCACTATACCCAGAGCTGCTTGGAGAGCCTTCCACGTGGATGAGTCAATGATCAAGGAGGAGTTCTAAGCCTTTGGGTGGCAGCCAATAAATAATCATCCTTTCTGCCTCTTACAAGCTCAGATCCAATTAAGAAGTAAGATATAGGGCCAGGTGCGGTGGCTCATGCCTGTAATCCCAGCACTTTGGGAGGCCGAGGCAGGCGGATCACGAGGTCAAGAGATGGAGACCATACTGGCCAACATGGTGAAACCCCCTCTCTACTAAAATAAAATACAAAAATTAGCTGGGCGTGGTGGCATGCGCCTGTAGTCCCAGCTACTCAGGAGGCTGAGGCAGGAGAATTGTTTGAACCTGGGAGGCGGAGGTTGCAGTGAGCCGAGATCGCTCCACTGCACTCTAGCCTGGCGCCTGACAACAAAGCGAGACTCAGTCTCAAAACAAATAAAAAAAATAAAAAGAAGTAAGCTATAGAAGACAGACAGACTGAAATCAAACCAAAAGTTTGATTAGTACAAATTATAAAATGGAGGAAGTGGCTTAGATGGGCTTCCAGGAACTTCCTGTTTCACCCACTGTTAAACATACCCTGCCAGAAGGTGAGACCACCGCATGCTTTCCCCACAGGGCCAGATCAGCCCCAGTAACTTGGTGAACCCCTCTTTGGGGATGAGAGGATTCAATAGAGAGTCCCAGAAGGGGCTACACCAAACTCACCAATCAGATAGGTCACTTCTCCCCTGGGGACAAGGGCATAAGGAGACAGGGAAACATGGAATGTGTTCCTCCCATACCTTCCCTTCTGGGAACATGAGCTACAAGTCCCCTCCTCCCTCTGCCCATGTAACGTAAGGAGTAGGGAGTAAATGATACTCCTTTTCGGGGACAGAGTCATCAACACTTTCAAGCTAACTCAAATGTACAGGGACAATTTTTAAAAATAGTCTAATCCATGGACCAAGAAAAGGGCCATCCTCTAAGGAGGCCTTGGAAGGACCCAAGAAAGTCTTGGGAAGTAAAAAATGAGGAAAAGTAGAAAGAAAGGATTAGAAAAAAAAGAAAGGGGTTTGACCTTATAGGTCTGTAACAGAAAACATAAAGCTGTCCCTGCACAAACACCTTGATCTAATCTGGAATTTGCTCTACATAGAACCTGAATAATCTCCTGACACCAACCAGGCCTCTACCACCTCCAGAGGCAACCTTAACATTCAAAGTGCATAACTCCTGTCCCTGCTTCTTGGGAAATAGTGGAGGACAAGCAATGAACCACACAGAAATCCTCGTGCCTGCTCGAGGGCTCCAGCTCTCAGCCTCAGCTGCTTGGCTACTGCTTTTCCGTTCCCTTCCACCTTCCTTCCACTCAGCATGTTACCCTCTCTTTCTAGACTACAACCAAACGTTTGCGCAGCATATCAGAGCTGCTGATGTGAAGAGGCCTTTGACTGTGGTCAGATTGCAGAGACTGCTCTGTCTAAACCAGCCCTTTTTTGGACTTTCTTTTTCAGGCAGACTGATTATTTACACCCTACGAGCAAGCCCCACAAGAGCCCCCAGCAAATAATACATTCATGCAAGCAGCCGTCTCTGGTGGAAAAAAAATCGTTATTAATTGGGGTTACAGCACTCATTTTAATGGCAGCAGGAGCGGAACCAGCTTGATTTAGTGGTGTGCAGTCTTTTTCTGCACTCCAGTGGATACTTCACAAATAACAATAAAATTTTTAATGGTAGGACAGACATGGAGTGGGCTATACAGCTTCACTCATTAAACAAACTCCATCCACCATGCTCAAGGATTCAAGCTGTTTTATGTGGCCAGCCACTTTGCCTAAGCCTGCTGCAGATGAGAGAATAAATTTTCATGGTGTCAAGTTGCAGTCAGAAACAGGTTTCATTAGCCCTGTTTAACAGATGCAGAAACCGAAGGCCAGAGTGAGAAAGTGATTTAGGGTCAATCAAAGGAGGTTCCAGGAGTCCATTCTGAGTCCCACCTCTCACCCCAGCTTCATTCAGTTCTGATTTCTAAAGAACTTTCACTTCATGGAGACTAGGAAGACTCCATTCTCTGGAGAACTGCAGAGCAGCTGTTTCTGATTATTTGCCCAAGAGAGACACATAGCCAAAAGAGTATTTTGGTTATAAAGCAATTCATTTCTATAACATCAGAAGATATGTATGTTCACTCCCATGGGTCTGGAGCTGGGTTTGGTTGCCCGGCAATGACAACGTCTAGCAGGACTCCACTGAGTCTGGGAGGCCAGTAATGGAAACTCAAAGACTGTGACAGTGCCACTTAGACAAGCACCTGTGGCCTCCCTGACCTACCTCAATCTCCCTGGCTTGGAAACCTCTGCTGGAAATTTCAGCCGTGTCCTTTAGGATGACTGCACTTTTAGAAAGCAGGGTGTAGCTCTGACCAACCATCGACCGCCTGCCCTCATGATGGTCACGATCCCAGGAGACACATCAGGAGACCACATTGTCCAGCAGCAACTCAGCTTCCCTTTGCCCTTCACCCCCATGACCTTATGCTGCCTGTCAATGTGATCTATTTTCTCCCCTGCTCTTCAGAAGCCCTCAGCAATGATTCGGCACTCCCCAGATATTGATGAGACAGAAGTCAAATGATCAAGAAAGACGTATTCATATGAGCACACACACACATCCCTCTCAAACTCAGACCCTTCCTAAGTGACACAACTGTTCTGCAGATGGGCTGAGCCAATACAGAACACACTGTCCCTCCTTCTGCCTCATGCTGGAAGTTGCTCTAAGTGCAGGACGTGGCAGAAGTCACCATGGTGGTTGGGATGGTCTGTGTTCCAGCAAGCCCACAAGGACAGACTGGACTGGTTAGGGAGAGGACAGCTTCAAGGCTGAAGACTAAAAAGTAGAGCTATTATTCTGGGTAGCTTGTCATCCTCTCCACTGAGAGCAGAACAAACCCCTAAAGCATGTGGAATTTCTGTTACAGACAAAAAAGAATTATTGGACAGTGAGGGTCGTTAGACAATGGAATGAGTGCCCAAGGCTACGGCACTGGCATCACCACAGTGATCAAGTCAGGAGGGCTGGCTGGGGCTGGGAGGCCACCAAATTACAGATGGATGATCAAGGCTCCATTGGCTCGGGGGAATTTAATAGATGGCCTTGGAGGAGGTGCCAGTCTTTCTCCACTTCAGCCTCAGGGGAGACCATCCCCCAGTTTGTCCCCCTGAGTAGTTGCTATAAAGATCAAATGGATCATGGTTGTAAAAGTATTCAGTGAACCACAAATTGCTACCCAGATATCAGCTGTCATCGACCACACCCACAATCCTGACTAAAGGTCTGAGGATGGGGAGAGGGTCTTAGCCCATGCCCTTCAGGATTCACTGCCGTGTGTGCAATTGGAGAGTTTCTGCCCTGTCAATAAGCTGAGTGCTCCCAACTCCAGGCTCTGGGAGGTGAATGGCCCACGGTCGGAAATGTCTCTTCCTGGAGTGCTCAGGGCTGGAGCTGGCCAGATGGAGGGCGGAAGACAAATGAACTCCGCAGGTACTGGCTTGGTGGGCTCTGTGAGGTACTGTCCATGCCTTAGGGAGATGGACGGACACATCCTTGTCCTCGAGGAATCTATGGAGAAGGCAAGGCAGATGTCACTGATGTGAAGCCACCAGCCAAGCGAGTCCTAGACTAGATTTTAGGCCTGGCCCTACCTTGGGCAGGTCATGTGAGTCCCCTGAATACCAGGTGCAACAAACAGGGAATGGTCATCACCTGTGTGTGCCCACTTCACACAGCTAATGTGAGGGTTGGGAGTGACAAACTGCAGAGGAGTACCAGCAGGAATAACAACAAACATTCACCTGGCATCTGCTCTGTGCCATGCACTGTTTAAACCTTTTACAACCAGAGAGCAGCAAACTTTTTCTGTAAAGGGTCAGGTAGTAAATATTTTAAGATTTTATTTTAGGATTTGTAGGACAGACAGTCTCTGTCACAATTACTCATCTCTGCTGCTGCAGCAGAGAAACAGTCACAGACAGGACATAAATGAGTAAATGTGGCTATGTTCTGATACCATTTTATTTACAAAAGCAGATGGCAGGCTGGATGTGGCCTGAAGGCCAGTTCACCAACTCCTGCTTTGCATACCTCCCCTCACCATGACCCAATGAAGTATACGTCACTTCATACTCATTTTACAGATGAGAAAAGTGAGGCCCAGTCACATGAATTAACTTGCTCAATGTCAGAGAGCTGTTAAGTGGCAAGTTTGGAATTTGAACAAAGGGAATCTGGCCCCGGAGTCCTTACCTCCATGCTGATAGCCTCTTCAGAACACTAAAAATAAAACAAGACAACCACTGCATCAAACTGAGGTGCCAATCAAGCATGATCAAAGTAATAGCCAACATTTTCTGAGGGCCTATGATACAACAGGCACTGTGCTTCCCAGATGCAACCTTCAGAGCAGTTCCGTGAGAACAGGACTATCATGACGCTCATTGTACAGAGGGAGAAACTGAAGGTGAGGGTGACCATAACTTGCTCAAGGTCACAGAGTCAGCAAGCATCAGAGCCACAACAGAACCTAAGTCTGCCACCTCCACGGTTGGCCCTTGCCCCTCCATCCCCTCCATACTGTGAGGCCCTCTTGCCAGGAGGTAACATCCGCTCCCGTCTTTTGGTTACTTCTTTGCAGAGAAAAGGTAGACACTGTTCTCTTCTACCACTGAGACTTTCAACACAGGAGCATGATGCACTGCCTTGGGATATTCACCCCCAGGAAGAAAGGAAGGCTCACTTCTGTGCCCCAGTTGCAGCCATCATCTCTCCAGCACCAACTCTTGCCTATCCTGCATGCCACTCAACACACAGGGTCTGTCAGTTTCTATGGCATCGTGGGCAGAACACTCACTTGCAGCCTGCTAACTAAAAATACTGGAAAATGGAGCCCAGTGATGGGGCCCCAGTTCCCTCACAACGGAAAGGGATGTTCCCTTGGGTCCCTGGCCCAGTGCAGAGAAATGTTCCCTGGAAGGACAGCATGGAGATTCCCAGCATTCCAACTCCTGGTTCCTGGACTCATCTTCTCCTCCCCTTAGCTGGTCAGGAGCTGAGCACAAAAGAGACACTGCTCACTGGTTATATTTATAGAGTAGAGTCCAGCAGCCAGGAAGTGGACATTACGGGAATGTACAGTGTAAACATAGCATAGAAGAGGAGCTTCTTAATTACTTTGCAATGGACATTTGAGCCAAACCTTCCTAGGTTAGCTAAGCTGTGGTGTTACTGTTTCGCCAATGAACACAGAACTTTTAGGTTTTGAGTGGAAAAAAGATGCCCACGATCCAGCTCAATTTTAGAAATAACTAATTATATTTGAGAATGGGAGAGAAGAGTTCTTTCTGTCTTATAAAGGTTCCCAGCCACCTGTCCACACTCTGCAGTGGCCGCAGCACCTTCTCTCCATTCCATGTATTGTTTGTTGCTTGTTCCTAAAATTCAAGTTGTCTAACCTCCCTTGGAGAATAAAGAGAAAGCGGAGCAGGTAAGAACAAGGCTAAGTGGAGGTGACAGAGAACGAAAAGAGGAAGCACCAAGATGCTTGGCAAGAATCCAGAATTTTAGAAGGAAAAAGAACAAGTGATTAAAGACCTACAAGGTTTCAGCAAAAGTTTCCTTTTGTCCCTTTGCAAAATCTTGCCGTAGTCCATAGGGAACTGGGGAAGGACCAGGAAGTCTGGATTTTGCCTTGGCTGCCCACCAGGAAGGTCAGGAAGCCTGGAACTCAGCCATGGGGACAAAGTGCCTGCCAGGCAGATGAAGTCTGAAGTCACATTGCCATGTTAAACTGGGACACTCCATCACAAAATGGCATGGTCGATTTCTCCCAGTCTAGAAATCTGTGAGGGATTTCCCTACAAAGGTTATATCTCATTTTGTCACATGCAAATTTGGCTAATTAAACCCCACCCAGAAAAGGAGTTCAAGGGCAAAAGAGCATCAGATTTATAGGAAAAACAGACCCTGCGGCATTGACAGGGCAGAGAGGGTGCAGGAAATCAAAGAGTGACCTCATAGGGAAAATGCAAGGGTGCTGCTCCCAACTTCCAGGCCATGCACTGTCACCATGCAGAGAGAGCAAGGTTATAACAGGCCATCCCCACTGCCCAAAGAAGATGTACTGTGTATTTTTAAGACAAGAATAAGGGATAATCAGGGTGAAAACTGGAAACAATTTCAGCATACATTGAAGGAAGCTACAGATTTGCAGAAGTCAAAGGACTGAAGGAAGGCAGCTGATGTAGCCTTTCTCACTTTATAGTCTTAGCTTAAGTTTTTCAACATTTTAATTCTACCTGTCAGGAAGTTATCACAGGACACACCATACATAGGCACGTTGGGAGTGGGGAGGAAGAATGGCCTGAGAAGGGATGGAGAAGCAGGGAGGCAGGGATGCAGCCTCTGTGCATGAAGTGTCAGCTAAGGGAAGTGCTCTCCATGACGGCAGGAGATTACAGTTCTTCTTGGATGGGTCATGACCTCACCCCTCACCCCAAAGCTTAGCCAGTGTGCCTTCCTCTCCACCTGTCCTACCCCACCTCCTTCCCATTTTCCAGGGGAAGAACAGAGTGCTCTTTAAACCATCAGAGCCAGTCAGGTTCTGCATGCCCAAGGGGCGGTGTGGACCAGGAGAAAAGCTTCCTTGCAGGGATCTATAAAAGAACAGGTTAGGACAGAGTGTAGCGCTTAAGAGCTCACACACGCCATGCTGGCTGGGTTTTCACCACAGCCCCTACACTTATGATCCATGGGACCAGACGACCTATCCTCTGCAGGAAATCAAAGAGTGACCTCATAGGGAAAATGCAAGGGGGCCTTTTCTGTGTGCCCTAGTTTTCTCATCTATACAATGGGGACAGTAATGGATGAACTGCACAGAGTTGTCAC
Source organism: Cacajao melanocephalus (assembly GCA_963573385.1). NCBI lineage: Eukaryota > Metazoa > Chordata > Mammalia > Primates > Pitheciidae > Cacajao > Cacajao melanocephalus. The sequence continues at coordinate 110,029 of CAUYLG010069523.1, read as the reverse complement.
GGGTTAAGCAGTTAAAGCATTCCAAGGAGTGCCTACTACATAGGAAGTACTGTATAAGTGTTAGCTGTTATTACTCAGAAACACATTTCAGGGAGGGAAAGCATAGCTCAGTGGGATAAGGAAAGCCTGAGATTTAGGATCTTATTCACTCTGGGAGCCACCATCTAAAAAGCGTTACCAAAGCCTCCTATTCAGCAGATTACTTTCCTGCTCAGAATTCAGCCTTGGCCCCCTATCTACAGAATTGGGTCCACTCTCATGTGCTGGACAGCAGTGCCTTCAGCGTTGCACCCCCTGCCCATCTCTGCCCAGCCGGCCCCACTGCAGTTGTCCTGCCACAGCACTGACTGTGAGCACTCTGCATCTTAACTGTCCCCACACCCTGACCTGTGCTGTTCACTGCCACACCATATCTTCTCTTGCTCTGTTTGCTGGCCCTTCCTCCTGCCACCCTAACGGCAGATGCTTTGTAGTGATTCTGAATAGGAGGCCCGGTTCTATGTTCATCCTGCCACGGGTGCACCGCGCACAAAGTCAAGGTGCTGAGGTTTCACTCTAATTAAGCAACAACATGCATGAAGTACTCACCGTGTGCAGGCCTTCTAGAGCTCCGCGGTCCCTTATTGGAAACTCTTGGGGCCAAGTGCATTTCAGAATTCAGAATGTGTCAGGTAAAGCCATTTGTATACCTATTGTATGTAACACCACAGCAGGGTAAAGGGCCCCGGAAGCCAGAAGCCAAAGTGTTTCTACAGTAAATCACATGAATATTAACTCTATGCAGATTAAATAAGACTGCAACTACCCTTGTGTCAGTTTAGGCCAGCTTTGCCCCAGACAAATTTGGGATAGGCCAAGTTTTTCTGTCAAAGGGATAATAAACAAACTTTCACTTTTCAGAGATTCGGGGATTTCAGAATTACAGAGAAATGGCTATGGATCTGTACTAGGCGTTCTGAGAACATAAAGATAAATATATTTACCCAAAGCAAACAGTGTAACTGCTGCCTTTGGGAGGCACAAGAAGGGAGCCCAAGCATAGGCACATTCTAGACCACCTGTGCTAAGCCTCAGTTGCCTCATCTGTGAAATGGGATGACACACCCCCAGCAAGGACAGGTTTATTATAAAGCACCTGAAACATTCTGCTCAGAGATCCTATGTGTGTTCATTTCTTCCTTTTACTGTCCAGTCAACGAAAATTTAAACCCGGGTGGCTAAGCAAGCATACATGTGCTGAAGGTTCTCTATGGAGGACAGAGCTGAGAAGGGCTCAGCTAAGAAGCTTCCTGGAGGGAGGACTCAGTAAGTCCTGATGCTTACATTTTGCTGTCTTCAATTAGGAGGAACAGAATGCCATTAACTGAACCACCTTCTTAAAGTATGCAAATCCCAAGGAATAATACAATTCCCTTTGCTCTCACAATCAGTGCGGCCCCTCCACGAGGCTGTGCTGTCTCCGCCTTGCCTGCTCCTCTTTTGCACTTTCCTATACACTTTCCTTTTGAAAGACATCAAGTACTCAAGCACAGTTAGGCAATCAGCTCAGCAAAGGAATTGCATTTACAGCCCCAGAGAGAAACCCTATGGGAACATCAGGGTGAGAAGACAAGAAGGCCTTGGCCTCGACGGGTCTGGGTTTACAGTTTACTCTGTTTTTTGTTGATAAAAGTAAAGTCTTCTCCCCCGTATCCATTGTGAAGCATTCCCTTTTACATAAATGAACCTAATCCCCCTGTTTATTAACATTAAACTTGACATTTATAGCCCAAGTGCTTTACCAGCATTAACCAATAATCCTCAGCGCATTCTTGCAGGGGGAGTCCACGTGAGGCACTGAACTGCTCAACAAGAGCCTTGGCACAGCCCAAAGCAGGTTATGGGTCTGCTCTGGGAAGCAGGAGGTGCTTACAGGACCGACCTGTGGCTTCACCCCTCATGCCCTATGTGGCAGACTTCTGCATCCCCTTGTCTCTAAACACGGAGAGAAGTGTGTGCTGCCTGAAGGGCAGTGGGCACAACATGGTTAAAGGGGAATCCTGAACTACTGCTGGGACCTGAGGGGCAGTTTCTGGAGGAGATGGCTGTGTTTAGTGCTTTACATAGGTAATAATGGAAGGATGAGGTCTGTGTTTACCTGGAATCTTCCCTTAGGACCTTCCCTGCCTAGTGATAAATACAGTCTCAGGCCCTGAGTGCTTCTATTCAAAAGCAGAGCTGCAGCCATGAGTCAACACTGCATTCCTGGGCTAGTAGTAATGAGCAAAGCAGGCACAACACATGCTGGGGGAGCTGAAGGCCCCTTCACAATGAAATTAATGAAGGCTGTAGCTGAAAGACTCTTGGAGCAAGTGGCTAACTACAGACTGAGGAGGGCAAAGGCCCCAAAACAGAGAAATGAATCTGAGCCAAGAGCAGCAGGGGACGGCCCTGCAGAGTGGGCAGGACGTTCAGAGGAGCACTCCAGAGATGCCCCTCTCTCTGGTAATGGTTCCCCAAGGTCCTCAGTGGAGAGAAACTGGAATTCCACATCATAACTCAGCTCTCTACCCACAGTTGTACATAGTTGGCCTGAAGTTTAATTGAAAATAGCTCCATTTCCCTTATGTGTACCTAGTCATTCTCCAGTTGTCTTTATTATCTTAATAAAACCTCAAGTTAAAAGGCTCCTCCCAGTACTGCTATAAAGGAATGCTTGTATTGTGTGAACCTCATCTGACAATTGCAGTGAGGAATTCAGTGCCCAGCACTGGCGAAAACAGATCAACAGTGCCCTGTGAGTACTGCTAAAGCAATTTATAACAGGGCTATGCATTGCACTTGAGCACTTGGTCTGTTCCAGGATCAGACTCGTGTTTCTTTACCTATATAATGGGGATAACGATACCTATATAAATATTATATATATATATATATATATGTATTATACGTGTACAAATATTATATAGGTATCATTATCCCCATTACATAGGAAAAGAAACTAAGCCTCAACAGAGTTAAACTGCCCCACAGCCAGGGATTACTCAAACCCAGATCTGACTCCAAAATGCCATTTCCACTATGTCATTTCATACCTTCTCATCATCCCCCCATGTGTTTCTTCCTGGGTGGTGACCATACTGATGGCAGCAGCCACACGAGCTATCACGCATGTTTGATCAGTTGCTACTAACAGACCATGAGCTGAGGGTTTAGGATTATGAGCCACCAGGCCCCTGACTTACCTCAAGCACAGCCCAGCTTTGGTTTCAAGTTACAGTTCTCTCTCAGGTGGCATCTCCACTTTCCTATGATTCAATATATCAGCAATTACTTATCAAATGATTCTATGGGTCTCTCTGCACTAGACTTCATCCCTGCCTCCAGGTACTCATACAACCCGGTTAGAGAGGTAAGATCACTACATAGCAAATCATCAGAGCTCAATTACCATGGTGTATAGATGAGTGCCATGCTCTGAGGAAATAGAGGGCATATACTTATCAGTAATAACCCATGTAGTAATAAGCTCCTTACTCCTTCTTATGCACCCACATAGCACTTAACAACTTACAAAGACAGATCGCATTCTATCCAAAAGTTCAAACAAAACACCAACCACACACAGCAGAAAAAAGACCCAAATGACACAGCCAGCTCTAACAGCTGTATGATCGTGGGTAAGTCACTTCACCTCTTGGAGCCTCAGTTCTTTCCTCTTAAGAATAACAACACTTACCTCCTGCTAACCGCACAGGATTCTTTTGAGGATCAAATGAAATCACGCGTATGAAAGTACTTTGAAATTACAAGCCATGCAGCTGTACAGTGGTAGATTATTGGACAAGCCAAATATTATTGCTCTCATTTACAAACAAGGAAACTGAGGCCAGAACCAGAACCAGGACTGGGACTCAGGTCTTTAGATTCTTTGGCCAGAGATCTTTCCTCTCTTTGATGAAGTTTCACTAACCATGAGCAGCTGGGAAGTAAAGAATCCGGTTGGGCCTCAATGATCTAGGAAGACTCCCTGAAACAGAGGTCATACACTCGAGGCCAACAGGCCAATGTGGCCCAGAGATGGAATTTTTTTGGCTGACAGAGTCAAGAAAAAAAAAAAATTTGAGTCAACATTTGGGAAACAGTAGGTTTCACATAAAATCCACATTTTCTGCCTTGAAAAGTCAGAAGAACTCATAACAGTGGGCACAGACTTCCTCAGTAGTGACGGTCTGCTGTGGCCGCCACCTTTAGGAAACAGCTGTCATTTCAGTTCATCACAGTTCCCCTGGTTCCCCACTGATCCTCCAGCATGAACACCAAGTGTCAGTAGCTACTCTTCATTATCCCTCCATTGCTGTCTCTGTGTAGCAATGGAAGTGAGTATGTTTCTATGGGAAAGTGAAGACTCCTCCTGCACCTGTGTACCTTTCTTGCTTATTCCAGCAGGCATTTAAGTTTGCATTGTCTGACCTGAAGGACAAAGAGATTCCCAGGAGATAGGGTGGCAGGAATGTAGCAAGAGCAAAGTGTGGCTGGGATAACTGACGTGGAGGCGGGAGGCCAGGTCAGAGGATGTAGCCTGACTGGGAGGAGGGGCTTCCCTATCAGTGGAAGACTGGGAAGAGTTTGAGGCTGAGCAATGAGGCTGCAAGATGCAGTGGGGAGCTTGAATGTTGATGGTGATGGTGGGGACAAGGGCACCATGCATGGTAGCGCCACCTAGGGAGCAGGAGAAATGGAAATTCTGATGGGCAAGAACCAGGAGAAATGCCTGGCAAACTCATTCATCCAAAAATTTACTGTGCACCCACTGTGTGCCAGACACACTGAGTTCTCTGGGAATACAGCAGGGGATCAAACACAACAAAAATCTCCACTTTGTGGCAGGTGCAGCCACATTGGGAAGGATCTTTCCACAAAATTACCCCATGAATGATTAAGGATAGGTGCTTCTGAGCCACGGAGGACAAAAGGTAGAGCTGCCTGTGACAGGGAGAGAGGACAGTCAAGGCATGAGGTTAAAAATGCCCCACCTGTCAGTGCTCAGCTGGTGAAGGTGCAAAGCAGCTGGAACCTCTCCCCGACCGACCCCCGCTGCCCCATCTATCTTCAGAAGACACAGAAGAACCCGAGCATGAGAACACACATCGCTGGTCCTGCCACTCCCCTTCCTGCTTGGTCAGGCTGCACACGTTTTGCAATCGATCCCATCCACATCCCACACGCATGTTCTCCTCTGCTTGCCGTACTCTGGGGCATGGGGGGAGGTATAGAAAAATGACATGGCATCATGAAAAGATTTGGAATTGGGGTAACTTGAACTCAAGCTCTGTGACATGAACTTGGGCAAATTACAGGATCCTCAGGTTCTGGCTTCTCGTCTTTAAAAACAGGGGCAATAAGATTTGCCTCAGAATTTTTATGAGGCTGACATGACATCACCTATGTGAGAACACACAGCCAGGCCGGCACGGGGACACAGCGAGGCTGCAGTCAATGCTGGCCTTCTCCATGCGTGGGAGGATGAAGGCTTCTCGAACCACTCAAAAGTCAGAAGTAAAGCTGCCAGGAGACTCACAAGGAAATGCCTCCCCTCTTCCCACCCCCATCACCTCGTACTGGTTATGTAAACCATGGCTCTCTCTGCATTATTTGAGAAACATGTGAAATCCCCTCCCTGGTAGCTGCATTTGGGTTAATACTTGCATCCCCAGTAAATTCCTGTTAAGATGCAGGCATAGTCCCTGGCAAGATCCCACACTGCCAGAAGCACCCACTGAGAAGGTATGGAGAGGGTACTCTCACCTTGGAAATTTAGGCCCTGAGGGAGTTGGGATGAGCACTGCTGAGGGGAGCTCTGGGCTGCCAGAGGCCAGGGGGTTGGGGAGAGGGCAGGAAAATGGCCAAAAGAGAACTGGAAGAGGAGGCCATGAGGAGGCCACATGTGCCCACTTAACCATCTGCTAAGGACCAAGCATGGATGGAGAGGGCACCTTGTCCCCTCAGTCAATACCCATCAGCATCTTCCATGCAACAAGACCACCAATACCAGGTGCTCTGGGGAATGGTGGGCCCTGAGCTGACGCTGGCCTCCCAGACCTTACGAAGCATCTCACCCCTCCAGGAGTCCTTCCAGCCAGTTGTGGCTCAGGCCGAGTATCCAAGCTGTGACCATTACCCTCAGTACAGGCCCTGGCCCATGTCTGGAGCCTTGTCAGTGACTTTTGTTGGATTGTGCCTGTCTCAGTAAAGGTGCGGATGAGCCTTCACACATCACAGACCCCAACTGAAGATTGCTAAAATGCAATCCAAACCCCTCTTTCACCTCCCTATTTTTTAGGACTGTTCAATATCATTGATTTTAAGAACCATGGACTGTCTTTGTTTTTCTAAGTAGGGGAAATGTCTGCAACCAGTACCTACCTTTAGCTCCAGGGAGAAAGGCAGCAAGGGAAGGAAAACTGCATGTCAGCTGAGCGGGAAACAACCACGGTTTCCCTGCTTCTCTGAAAACTACAGATCAAGCCAAGCAAAGAGCGACCATCTTTTTTGTGTTTCATGTAATAATGCCCTAATGATCCAATTAGCATTGATTCTTCAGCAGCAACAATATTTTCTGACTGATCCAGCAATTTAGCGATCACTGCTGATTGATACAATTTCTGTGAGTAATAAAGCAGTTTGAAAGAAATTTAAGTCTTCAAAAATCACTTTTTAAAAACATTTCCATTTTAACCTTATTTCCATTTTCCATTTCTTCGCAAGCAGTGGACTCTTTACGCCATCTTCCTTGGGTGTCTCGCTTCCCTGGCCATCACGTGGGCCGGCCCTCCCTGCCCCTTGTCTGGGCATCCTCAGCCTTCGCCACCCCCCGCAGATGCTCGCTGGCTGCAGCCTGGGGAACAGATGGGCGCAATGGCAGAGCCTCGGGGAATGGTAGCTGGGCACACAGCCTCTGTGGAAATGGTCCAGGCGAGAGCCACTGGAGCAGGCTTCCTGAAAACCTGCCCTGGTAACACTGCTAAAATTAGAAACCAGGCAGGGGGTGGGGGACAGCATGGGAGGTGAGTGGGAGGGAAGAGGGACAGTCACAAACAGGGAAGGGAGCTAGAACAGACCACTGGGATAGAATCTCCTACCCATGGAGTGCTGGGCTTCCCAGGAAAGGAGCTGAGACCCAACGGCAGGTTTGAGAGAACAACCCTGGGAATGAACGGCCCTTTTGATGTCAGGGACTGAGCAAAGGGCCGTGAGGTCTGTGCAGCTGACCCCTCCTCCAGAAGTGCCCCAGCTGACGCTCCCACCAGGAGCCTTCCCAAATGAAGCCTGTGTGTGTGGAAGGAATGGCTCACCGCCTGGGAGAGCTGGTGTTGGTCCAGCCCTCGCCATCATTCAGGTGACTGACACAGCACATCATGGCCAGTAGGCCCTGATGGAGGGGACCGAACAGGGATGCTCTGGAGGCAACTTCTCCCAAACAGGCTGTTTTGGTACCTACTCTGATGCTGACCTCCTGATTACCCTCCCGGCTCCTCCCTTCTGCCCTGCCATGGACACATTCCCAGTCAGGCTATTGTAGTAAAACTAGGAGTAAAAGTAGCTGCTAAAATTTCATGAGCTACTACGTGGCAGGTGTGGCACTAGCTAAATGGTTCATATGTGTTACGTCATGTAATCTTTTTAACCACCTTCTGGAACTAGTGTTATTCCCGCACTACAGGTAAGGAAACTAAGGCTTAGGGTGGTTTAGCCATTCAATCAAATACATTTAAGAAGCCAAGGAGCTAAGCCAGTCAAAATGAAAACCTCTGGCCTCCAAAACCAGGGTTAGGCATTCCAGAACCTAGCTGTATCATGAGTCCCCAAATTTCAGCCTTAGCCAGACAGACTTTCCCCTGACTTCACTTCTTCTCGACTTCCTGCAAGTTCAGCCCTCATCCTCTGCTTCTCAGAGAAAATACCTAGATGGAGAACACCTTTCCAGGACACTCTCCTTGGACAAAGGACCACATCATCCAGGTTCCCTCTGCTCCCAAAGAATGGCCAATCCTCTCCTCAGAGGGCACTTAGTGGGTCATTTCCAAAGCCTGTTCCTTTGAGGCCTCTCAGAGTTATCTGCCCATTCTCATTCACAAGAAAGTCAGATTGACTGGCTCCCCCCATTTTTCTGTGATTCAACATGATTTTGGCGGAGTTCCTAGGTAGAGGAGCACTGCAAGGCAGCACTTGGGAGAGATCAACACCCAGTTCCCCAACTCCCAAACCTTTTGCCCTTCACCACTATCTCATGGAATGTGAGAAACTTCCAAGTCTGCAGCTCAGAAATCACATTGGAGGCAAGGGTGAGCAGACACAGTTTTTAGCCACATTTCAGTTCTTTCTGTATCAAGTGAAAGCTTATCTTTGTCTACATATGGTCCAGCACCATTATCTCCGTGGGAAGGTCATGCCAAGGTCACCTAGTTACCTCGTTACTCCATCACAGGAAATACATCCTGGTTTATACACACATCATGCCTACTAACTATATTGGTTACTCAGGGGAACAAAATACGCTTCTTCTGCATAATAGTTTCCCAGTCTCCTGTGTAGAAACCTTGCTCCCAAACCTGATTCTGTCTGCTTTGAGGACGAAGACTAGAACAAAGAGTCTCTGCAACCCACAGGATTGTTTGGCTTTTAAACAAACCTCCTTAAAGAACACAGAGATAGGAAAGCAATCAAAACTGCATTTATTAACGTTAGGTCTTCAATATTAAAACCTATCATTGTCACTTTGATACCACTGGAAATGTTTTGGGCACATATATAATGGTGGATCTGGGGATGGCGGGGGAGTAGAATAGGACTTCATTTGGACTGACGGCACATTTGTTAATTTATGTTATCGAAGGAGGCTCTTTCCTGAAGTTTTGCTTAGCAGTAAAAACAGTGCTGTTGGGTAATGCTGGTTTCTTGAAGCTTGGGTATAAAAATGAAGAACAAGGCTAGTGAGATTAAAATCACCGTCTGCCCAGTTCTTCCCAGGAAAAGTCTTTTTAAGTCAACATCACAGAGAGCAGGAAGGTGCATCTTTTCTTCCCAGTTGGTTGTGTCTCAAAAGAGGCCAACCACTGACCACTGGGAACTGAGTGCTTAGGGCCTTCCTGGAGACTCAATACAACCCTCTAAAGCATTTCCAAATCTGAAAGCTGCCTGTCAAGACATCACACGGGCAGATTACTGCATCTTAGTTCATTATTTCCTTTCTATCAGACAATGGGAACAGAAATCAGCATTTATATTCCACTGGGTCATTTTGGCTTATTTTCTGTCAGCTCCATGAAACATTAGGTCACAGACCTCAGTGGAGAGGCACAGAGTACATCTCTGCTGATGTTATCCAAATGAGATGGACAAAATGAACCCACACTATCATCCCCTAGGCAATGGAGGCTGCCAGTACACAGGCAGAAAGAGAAGAGATAATAAGTTGCTTTTCACTTGAACGTATAGTTTTAAAAGTTGATCCAGAAAATCACACTTTCACCGGTTTCACACACTGGAATTAAGATTTCCCCCAAGGCCACCATGTGGTAAGGTCTGGTCTGCCCCAGTCCATCCATTACTGGACTTGCCATATGCCCCACATGACAAGCAAGCAGATAAACCAAAATATTGAGGCATTAACACGGCAAGACTCAGATGTGGTTATCCGCCAAAACTCAAACCAGATGAACAGAGTATCACAAGGCATTGTAGTAATCTCAAGGTGGCGGAAGTTTAGGACCAGAAACCCCTGGAGGCTAACTGCAGGACGGCAGGGAGGGGAGAAGATTCTGAGTGTCTGGAGTCTTCAGAGTCAATGGAAGCCCCCTGCTATAGGGGGGAAGACACCACAGCCTAGTGTGGGCCCAGCACCACTCCCCTCCATTTCTCAGGAGAACTTGGTTCACTTCGACTGTCATCTCTGCTCAGGTTGCTGGGCACACTCAAGAATCAAAGGGTGCAGTTGCCATGGTGATTCTGCTTTTGCGATGGAATTCAACCTTGTGTCTGATCCCTTGTACATTGCTGGGATATGGCTGGGAGAATCGCATATAATGGTAACTGAGAAAAGTTATGACTGAAGTAGCCCAGAAGTGCCAAATTAAACCCAGGAAACAAAGGAAAGACCCATGGCAAAGATACAGAAAAGGGGGACATAATCTATCCATTTTCCATTAAAGTCCTAGGAAAATTAGCTTTTAAACAAAAAATTGATTACCGTCTGCAACTATAGCTCTTTAGTTGATTACGCATTCAAAATTCTTACTGGTGTTATTCTCTTGCTGAAAGAGCTCCCTATGCAAATGCAGCTGCCAGTGAATATAGTACACAGGCATGATAGTAGTCTAGCACAGCTTTGCTGCTCAACGTGTGGACCAGCGATCAGTCACACTGACATTACCTGGGAGCTTGCTGCACCTGAGACTCTCAGGCCCCAATCTGCACCTGCTGAATCAGGATGTGCATTTTACTATGATCCCCAGATGGCTCATGGGCACATTCAAACCTGAAAAGTACTGTCCCGAGAGACACTGTGAGGTCTCCTTCTCTGAAAGCACTTGGGGCTAGGACGGAATGGAACTTACATAATTGATAGCAGGACTTTGATAGAGCTGAGTGGACTCTGAGGCCAAACTGCCTGGCCCAGCTCCAGAAGCAAATGTCCATGAGCAAAATTATTAACCTTTCAATGCTTCCGTATTCTCATTTTTAAAACAGGAACAATAGTAATGCCTACCTGTGATGTCCTGTGAATGTCAAATGAGTTCATTTACGTAAAGCACTTAGACTAGGCAAGGCACTTAGTAAACCCTGTACACAGTGGGCAGGCAGATGGAAGGATGAATGCAAACTGGAAGTGAAGAATGGAACCTGGGAGTCGTTCTACAGCTCCAGTGCACTGGACTCCCTGCTACCCACCAGCCACAGACAGCTTCTTTGTTAGTCATTCGGGCCTTTGTCCTGGCACCTACATCTGACACAGCCCTGCTTTGCATCCAACTCCCAAGAGGGCCATATATACAATCTGAAGTGTACTATACTGCACCCTATCCCATCCCCAGGTACACTGGCATCACCCAGAGATAGGTAGAGGAGCACTGCAAGGCAGCACTTGGGAGAGATCAACCCCCAGAGATGGCAAGATCTTCTCATCTACCAGAAAAAACGAAATGCAGCAAAATAAGTCAGCAATTTAAAAATATCTAACCCATGATTTTCTGGGTGAAAAAAAATTAGCCCTGAGTTGCTCCAGCCCTTGGCATCCTCATCCTGACACATCAGGGCTGGTGCAGTGCCCAGCGGCTGAGCTGGGTGCAGAGGGGAGAAAATCTGTGTTGGACCCTGGCCGAATGGCTTTCCTGACTCGGTAGCTCCAGATGTTAGCTTGTCATTGCAGAGCAACTGAGTTAATTCGGCATTTCTGTGGAGTCAGAATTCTGAACAGTGGAGAAGAAATAGAAAAAGAGCAAGAATGGCCCCCCTGTGCCATGGACAGTGTTTGTACGCCCCTGGGAGCAGGCCAAAGGGGCTAGGAGATCACTGGCCCTCAGAGAGCCATGTATACAGATGCTGGAAATCGAAGAGCAGATGTGCAGAAGAGCAAAGAATAATCCTGCCTGAATCCTTCCCTCGAAGAGAGTTTGCTTGGCACCATCCTGCAAAGGCTATGTGTTCACAGCAGAGGGATATCCAGAAGCCACCTTCATGAGAACCTCAGCCACGGACAGGGTGTCAGAGCTTCTGTGACAACTATCAGTCACGACTTCTTCCCAGAATCACTCGTCGCTCTATTGTTTTGCCTGAACCAAAGCTCCTGGGAGGGATCTTCCGTTCCCTGTCCTCCACCCCTTGCCAATCTACACTGCCTGTTACTTTTAATTGAAATAGTTAAGCTATGTAGGTCAGCTAATTTAAAATTCTCAAGGGCAGACCACTGCATCACAAGCAGGAGGGGACCTAAGAGCTATTCTCTAAACCAGATTTCATGTATAAAATACATGCACAGAGAGAACATTTTTGTGAAAAGCACCAACATAAAAATGGGGAGAGGCACTAAAGACTCATTTCCACAATCTGGCCCCAGCCCTACCCCAGGCTCAAAGCTGGGGGTTGGGCCACCTCAGGCAAACGCTCCAGGTTGTTGAGGAGCCTGCATACAGGAGCCCATCTCTGGCAGTATCTGTGGCACACCTGATGAATGGATGATGCTCAGACCCCTAGACCCTACATTACTTTTCAAAGCAAATGCAGATGACCCATGGTGCTCTCACATTTTTGACCAGAGTGCAGAGGCAATCAACTCACCACAGCTTGACTGTTCCCTTCCTCCCAAGAACAGGCAATCGGTTGGTCATTGTGTGCATATTTTGCATGCTGAGAACACACATTTGTTCAGAACACAAAAGACATAATTTAACACATGCCAGAAAGGAACCAGTAGAAACAGAGAACCAGCCTGAGCATGAGTTTTCAGCACTCCCATCTTTTCCAAAAGTAAAGGAGACATCAGACACTTCCAGCTAACTGACTTGTTTGAAAGGGTTGCATTGTCCAGCGAAACACTCCTTGCCAGAGACACCTTTCTGGCTTGTGAAAGTGATTCTTATTCCATTTATGTTCAAAATTTTTTAGATGCTAATAACCAACCAAAGGGAGAAGCACTGGAATTTTGCCAGATTGTATTAAATCAAGTGGAAAGGGTAGACCTGGGAGTGAGGATGATGCCCATCCAAATGACCTTAATTGACATCACTCTCAACCCCCTTGAAGCTGAACCCAGATCCAACTTGATTTGCAGGTGGAGGAAAGTCAAGCAACAGAATCTTTGCTGAAGTGATCCTTTGGGCGTCTGAGAGCGGTTTGAAAAGGAGGATGCCTACCCCATACCCCAACCTCATAGGAGAGGGAAGCACTGGCCAGAGAGCCCTGTTGGTTAGAGGGAGCAGTTAAGACTCCAGAGGTCTTGTCAAGTCAAAGTATATATCTTCAACCTCCTTGCGTCTGAGTAAGTCAACCATCTATGTATCAGAAACAAGGCATGAGCAAGGTTTTTAATGGCCTCAGGAGCTACTGGGATAGGGAATGGTCTCTTCATATTCTAGCAACCTCTGAATCTAAAATCAAAAATTTAAAATCCCCTAGGCTGAACTTACATGATTTAAGAATGCTGAACAATCTGAGATGAGTTCTGATAACATGCAGGACCAAGAAAAGGAGTAATGTCTCCTAGGCGCCATTGAAGAAAGTATAGTATAAACTCCTTAAGGGCAGAACTTTACTCACCAATGTAAACCCAGTGCCTATCGCAAGGCCCAACACACAGTGTACATGCAACACATATTGGCTTAATGAATGAGTGAAAGGATAACACTGATTCATAACTTTAATTCAATGGAATTTGAAATTACCCCCAGATGGGTCACATGGACGTGGTGACACAGCAGAACTTAAAGATCACTGAGACTCAAAGTGGGAGAGTCATGAACTGGTCCTGTTATGATGAGATAGGAAGCTAGCACCAAAATGTGAATCAACACACTACTTCCTTCATCAAGAGAGTCTCCATGCAAATACAAGCTGATAGCAATGAGCACACCTAGTGCCTGGGTCTTGGTTTTCACATACTACCAGTCTCCAATAAAACAAATCAGGGCTCCTTGGAGTAATAGTTGATTCCAGGGCTGGGGTAGGAAAAATAAAAGATGTGCCTGGTATATCTTGTGGTCCCAAAGCAAGAAAACCGTTGAGAAATTAATGGCCCCAGGAGTTACTGGGATAGGAAACAGTCTCTTCATAGTCTAACAACCTCTGAATCTAAAATCAAAATTTAAAATCTCCTAGGCTTAACTTACACGATTTTAGAAAGGACAGGGGTATGTCTAGAGGCACAGAAGTCAACCAGAAAGAGCTCCCAATGGCCAAAGCTAAAACAATTTAAGCAAGAAAATAAATTAAGAGTAGTAGTGGATTATTGCCCATAGAATAAAATAAATAAACCTGATACTGGTATAAATTAATAACTAAATAAATAAAGAATTGGGGAAGAAGGGACAGTTTTTCCTTAATGGGAAAATTCCAGCTAATAAATATGGAAGCAAAAAGGACAATAGAAAAATCATAATTAGCCAAACATAATAACTGTTGTAAGCAAGATCCACCTGGGAATGCTAAAACTATGGGCAAAAGCTTGACAAGAAGCAGGATATTTGCATAGTCTCAAAATATCTCCCCCAGGATACTTATTAGAAATGGGGAAATAGCAGCTTTATAGTGAAGAAACTCAAAAGACACCACCTTCACCAAGTGACAAAGGTTAACAGCACCAGCAGAAAGACCCCAACATCCTTTACCCCTTGATAGGACACATTGTGAAGGGCATATCACTTCTGTGATATTCAGAAGTATGCATTTAGTATGCACGAAATGCATATCCTCAATCTAATCATGAGGAAACATCAGACAAACCCAGATTAAGGGAGATTCTACATGATAACTGACCTGGATTCTTCAAAAGATGACTACAAAGTCACTAAAAACAAAAAACAAGGAAAGACTGAGAACTACCACTGATTGGAGGAGACCAAGGAAACATGATGACTAAATGTCACGTGGGATCCTGGATTGGATCCTGCACCAGAAAAAAAGTACTGAAGTGGAGAAACCAGTAAGATCAAAATGAAGTCCAAGGTGTGTTAGAAGTATTATACCAATGTCAGTTTCTCAGTTTTGATCACCATATTATGGTCATGCAAGATGTTAACACTAGAGGAAGCTCCCAAAAGGTCTATGGGAACTCTGTACTATTCTTCAACTTTAAGCCTAAAATTATTTCAAAATAAAATGTTTAAAAAAAAAAAAAAAGGCAAACAAAGCAGTGTGTTTATAGACACAGCTGATTTACATTCTGTCATAAGATCCTGATCTTGCCAGAAACTGGTGACTGACAACTGGTCTACCGGTCAAAAGATCACATTCCAGATAGTGCTAGTGCACAGTCTAGCACTGTGAAAGACTGTTTGCAGTTTACAAGAGTCAAAACACCCTGTTGTTCATGCCTACTAAACAATTAGGTCCTGTGTTCAAGCTTTTTATCCAACAAGGTATGTACTGGGCACTGCTTGCAAAACAGGAAGATCCGAAGACGATGGTTCTGATCTCTGCTCTGATTTTAGAAACAAAAACAAAACCTATTTGTGATCTTGGGTAGCTCGTTTGTTGTCTCTGTCTTCAGTTTTCTCATTTTCTTATAATTAAGTAATGTGTGCCTCCCACTTTCACAAGGGTTAGCAGGAAGATGAAACAAGATAAACTGTGTGGAAGCATTTTGAAAATCATAAAAACATTATGCAGCTGTTAACTGTGTTATGATTCCCATATTTACAGGTTCTCATTCTCATTGTTTTCAGAACAGAATGGCTTGAGAACTGGTTACCACATGCATCCACTCAACGTTAGAAATGATTTAATATTTACTGAGCACCTATTATGTTAAAGGCACTGGCTTGGATACTATGGTGAATATAAAATGAATTCTACATGGACTGTGGCCTCAAGAGTCTCTAGCCTTAGGAAGGAGGATGACATATACATCAATAAATTACAACATAAAATAAGAAGTGAAAATTACCAGTCACCAGCTGCCTGGCAGGTGCCCACATGGATACGGGAAGAAAAGGACTTAAGCCAGTTTTTATTTTCCCTTTCTGACCGTTGTGTGCATCTGTATATATTATTTCCAAAAACTCCCTCTCAAATAGTCCACGTGGCAAATAATCAGCTAAGAGACTGACAAAGTCAGAAGCACGCGTTTGGATAATGTCCCAGCACCTGTTAGCTGTGGGTCTTTGGGCCAAGTCCTTCTTTGGTTTCTTCCTCTGCAAAATGGGACCAATAATACGACCCGTCTCACCAGATCATTCTGAAGACTGAAGGAGTTAGCACATACCAAGCACTCAGAACAGGACCTTGTGCAACATAAGCACGGCAGGGGGGTTACTTGTTACGTTTCTCTTGTCTTGGAGAAATGTATGTATAGCTTTTGTGACTGACAGTGGAATAAAGTTCCGCACAAGCCAAGATAGAAGATTCTAGTAGCAAAGGCCTCTTTTCTCCAGAAGGCCCAATCCCCCCACCGTTAGCGATGACAGCCGGTTAGCAGGGCGGGGACAGCCAGCCCCTGAGGCTGTCGAGGGTCACGGCTGGTGCTGTGTAACCCCAGCCAGCATCCCCGTCTTTTCTCCTCTTAGCCTTTTGCACGCTCAGCTTCTACCCTCAGCTTTTAGGGTCTCAGACTCTTCCTGAGGGGTCGCACTGAGAGTTCCTCACGGGCAGAGGGCTGACTGTGCTTCCAGGCTCCGGCCCCGCCTTCCCTTCCGGGCCGCCATGGCTCCTCACAGGGCACCGCGCGCCGCCTCGGTCAGAGCCCCCACCTGCCCTCAGCGGGCCCGGGCGTCTCAGCCCCATCCCGGCGCTGTCCCGACGCACACCCACGGCGCCCTTCCCGGCCTCTGACCACGAGCTGGACGCGCCAGGCCCGCCCCGGGCTGCGGAGCTCGGCAGCAGCCCCTCCCTGCCTGCCGCGGCTCCCGGCCGCAGCCCTGGGACGCGACATTCCGAACACAGTCAGCGAGGGCCGGCCCCACGGGAGAACCACACCTTTTCAGGCCTCCGCCTCCACCTCTGACCTGAGGGGACAGCCGCCGGCGCGCCGCGCACACTGGGCGGCCCCCTTGTCACCGCCCACACAGCAGCCACGGTCACCGGGTGAGCCCGTGTCAGACCGCGCCACACTTCCGCCCAAAATCCGCAATGGCTCCGGCCTCCTTCTGGGCAAAAGCTGCTGTGCTCAGGCCCCGCTCCGCCCGCCTCTTGACCCCTCTGTCCTCACCTCCAACCAGCGCTCACCCTGCTCATGCCGCTCCCTTGCCCTTCCCTGAGCCGCAGGCCGCTGGCCCGTGAACGTCTGCCCCTGCAATTTCCCCTGCCCGGAATGCGTTTCCCCCGCATGTCAGTGCACCTGGCTGGCCCCCTCATTCCCACCGTCGTGCTCAGCATCCCCTCCAGAGGCCTTCCCTCACCGCCTTATTTACAAGTAAACCTGCACTCACACCCCTCTTCCCTGCTTTACCTTCCTCCACTGCCCCTATTGCCATCCAACAAACTTTAACTTACTTATTTTATTCACTCTCTCTCTCTACTAGAATGTAAGCTCCCCGTGGGCAGCGATTGAGGCCTGTTTTATTTATTGCTAACTCCCTGGCATTTAGAACAGGTACTCAATAAATATTTGATGAATGAAGGATGCACTTTTAAAATCCATACACACATAGACAAACTCATGCGTATAGATTCCTAGGTGTGCCTATCAAGGCTGCCACGGAGGGAGCACCGGCACTTAACACATCCCGGGCCCCGGAGGAGGCCGGTATCAAGGCTGCACTTTGAGTGTCTAATTAATTCTTTCAGTGAGGTGGTGAGAAAAATGGACTACCCACATTATAAAAATGAGACTGAAGCTTAGAGTTTAAGGAACTTGCCCAAGTGAGCCAGTAAGGAAAAGACAAAACTCAACGTGCTCTTCAGAACTCCAAATCCTGTGCTCTTTCCACCAATCAGCAGTTCTCTTGGTTCTCACACCCCTCAGAACTTGCCCCACTGATAGTAATGGGCCCATACATCTGCTGTCTTCACTACTAAACTGGGCTCTCTTGATGCCACAGCAGTGTCTCCACCTCTCTGTTTTTCTGGGAGATATGCACACACACATGATATTATAGCTCCTGGCAAATATTCAGTCTCAATCACTCACTGTTAGAGATGTTAATTTTCTTTCCACCTGAGTTGACAGACCATCAAGCACATACTCCGCTTTCCCTGGGAGCATATCTGATTCAAGGTAGAAGACAGAAAAAATCACAGATGGGCAAAGTGCGGCATTGTTTGTGCCAGGCGACCACAGACACCCCTGGCCCTGGGACCATGCTGGCACAATGCCAGAGATGAAATGATGGAATAAGTGTACCCGGAGAAGAGAAGCTGAAAATTCACTCAGAAAGGCTCCAAATCTGGACTGGGTTTTCCTCCTTCCCATCTTCTTTTCTACAAACTCTATAATCTACCCCTACCTCTTTAACACATACCTTGTCAACCAGATTCTTAGGAGAATGAAAACTCAGACTTAACTCCTATGCTGTTTTGTCATTGCCACTAGGTAAGGTGGCGTTGCCAACTCGGGCTGGGAGAGAGGAAGAAGGAAGGAGAGATTCAGATCAGGACATCTGGAGACGGACAGATCTGAGTTCAAGACCTGGGCAAGTAAGTTAATTCCTAAGCCTCATGTGGAGTAGAATTCCTAATTTCCTCATGTGAAAGATAAAGACGTATCTACTTTGTGGAGTAATCATATTAATTAAAAGAGTACACATATGTCAAATGCTTAACAGGGCCTGATACACAGTAAACACTGAATACATGTTGGTTGAAAAGCCTAATTTGAATATTACATGATAGGGAGTTCCCGTGTAAGGTGTGGGAAGGCATCTCGAGGCCAAACACAGGGGTGGGGTTGCAAGAGCCACCTGAACGCTGACACAAGAATGCAACCCTAAGCATCTTTTGTACTCTATTCAAACGTGTCCCAGAAGCCCAGAAACTCTTCTTCCTGCTGTCCCTTTATCCAGATGGCAGCCTGCCACAGAGGGATATCTTGTAGACACTCCAGCACAAATCACCTGGGAAAAGACTGCATCAAGTATCACCAGGTCAGGGTAGTTGTTTGCCACTTGAGTTCAGGGAATTTAAACTCAGGTGTTGAAAAATAATTACCAAATGTCCATCAAATCAAAGAAGTCATAAGTTGTAAGATATGCCCATTAATTTATGTATCAATAAGAGAAAAAATGGTGCTAACTAAAGTGCAACCTATTAGTTTAGATTGCACTTTAGTTTCAGAGAAATGAAAATGTAGGGGGCAGAATGTCTTAGAATCAGTAGAATCAATAAAATATAGTAGGTTAAACCAAAAAAATTGACACCTGGTGTGTATTGTCAAGTAGGAGTGATAACTGATGGGAAGATGACCTTTGGCTTCTGCCTAGTTCTTAGCAAGCTGTCCAATGACCTTGAACAGATAAAGAGGCTTTGTGAGTTCTTCAGGAGAGAAAGAGAGAAAAAGAGCTGAAATACAGTGATTTGTCATAGGCTGAGCACATCCAGGTATTTTATGTGATATCATTTAATCCTTCTAACAGTACAATAGCATTGTCTTCATTTTGCAGACCCAGAAAGATTAAGTAACTTGCCAAAAGTCAGTCAAATGTGGTACCGAGATTCAGACTCAACTCACTCTGATCACAGAGTCACTATGACTCCAAATCAGAATGCACTGTCTATCTGCGAAACCCCTGTGGCTGGATAAATTCCCCAATCAGCACTCAAGGCTTGAAATGCTCACGTTCTTGGGGAAAATTGGCACTGAAGTGCAAGAACTATTCTTCCAGAAAGCTGGTCCTGGTGAGAGGAAGGAGAGGAGCTGGAAGGAGATCCTGGACTAAAGTCAGGAGGGGAGGATTTCAGAGAGGAGGGGAGTAAGTAAAAAAAGGGGAGGGCAGGAACAGAGAAAGCATGCAGCCCCCCACCAGCAGTTGTGGAGGGAGCTCTTGGTGAGGATCGCCTCCCCCTACACAGGCCGTGGCCTCAGCAGCAACGGCAGCAATATCTGCAAGTGGGCTAAGGACAGGCATATTTTAAAGCCTTAGGCCAGTTTAGCATCTTCCACCTGGACCAGGATTCACATGCAGCCCTTTCAGATTTATTGCCTGGCCCAGCACATTCATTAGAAAAGAATTTGCACCGCGATGGGCCCTTTTTCAAGAGCCTTCTCATGCCGAAAGGATACTTGAAACTTGCTGAAAACCAATAGGGAAAGAGCTGGAGAACTGGAGGAAGATGGGAGTCAAACTCTGTGTATTTAGTAGCTGTTTAAGACCCAAGTGCAGTGAAGGACAAGTTACTGGCTTGCTAACTTCCACTGTGAGTCTCCGTGGAGGAAGCAATGACGCTATGTAATTATTAACACCAGCAAGCCAAGTCTTAAGCATACTGTGCACTATGGTGACACAAAATAGTAATTTAAAAACATGAGATATGGAGAGGAAATCTAGATATCTAAATAGGGCTTGAAATCTTTATATGCAAAATGTGTAATTGACAGGTGGTATTTAAATACATTGACTTTAGAATGCTGACCATCTTTCCAGAGAGAAAGTCAAGGTATTAGAGTGAGTA
Source organism: Cacajao melanocephalus (assembly GCA_963573385.1). Lineage (NCBI taxonomy): Eukaryota > Metazoa > Chordata > Mammalia > Primates > Pitheciidae > Cacajao > Cacajao melanocephalus. The sequence continues at coordinate 89,734 of CAUYLG010069523.1, read as the reverse complement.
TCTAAATCTTGTCTCTGCCAGATTCATACTGGTTGTGTGACCTTGGCCAAGTTATTTAACCTCTGAGTCTTGGTTTTCTTTTATGCACAATGGAGAGGATTAATATTAGTCTCACCTACCTTGACAGCAAGTCCTTTTATGTCAAATGAGATAAAATTAGTGAAAGAATGCTGTAAACTATAAGTGAAACACAAATAATCACTAATTTAATTAATTTCCTAACAGGTTTTACTACCCCTGTATGAAGAAAATGTGTGTGTCTGTGTGTGTGTGTGTCTGTGTGTGTGTGTGTCTGTGCGCGCACGTGCGCATCTCCAAGCAGCATACCTTGGGAGTTCAGCTTTTCGAAGAAGCCACAGGAAATAACTTAGTAAATAATCTTGGTCTCATCACCTTCCTCTCCTAGCATTGGGGAAGCAAATGGTACTCTTCTCCCTGGAGCTCACCTTTCAAAGTGTGTAACTGCTGGGGAAGTCAGATGTATACAGACTTGCGGAAGTTTCTCAAGATGATTCATACAGCTCCGTGATTGCATTTGTATGGTGTCCTTACTCTCTAGGGCCTCATCCATGTGGTTTCCATCCAGCTTGGTTTGGATCTCATTCTCACAAAGGCTCATAATTCATGAAGGCCCTCAATGCAATAACCACAATATTCAGAAGAGGAATGATGGTTGCCTACCACTCTACAGCATCTTCTGGAAAGCACAGACCTTTCCCCTGAACAGGGTCTTAAGCCTTAATTTCTGAGGATTAGTTGACTTTGGAGGGAGAAGAGACAGCGACAGAAACCGAAATACCAGAATCCCAACTGAAGCTCCCAAGAACACTTTCCTCCCCACTCCACCCTCTGGAGCCTTCTTTATGCTCAGGTTCCAGTGGGCAGTGCCTGGCAATTTCATTTACATAAAACCGGGTTCTTGCATGACGTAGCTCCAGAACGGTGAGAAATTTCTGATCATTTTATCTATATATTTTTGATAACTGATTTCTTTCTATGTATTCTTGATAACTGATTTATTTCTGTATTGGTTCTTGTTAATTATTTATGCTACTGTTATTTGTATAGCCTAAAAGATAACATTTGAATTATTGCTCTCTTTAGTTGCCTACTTTCTCCCTTGAGAACATATTAGAATATAACCTAGCAGGCAAGGCAGGGATCTAGCCTTTATAATTCTCTTTGTGCAATTCTACATAAGTCCTGAATAAATGCTTTTTAATGATGCAGCAGCTGAAAGAGTTCCACACATTATCTTATTCATATTAAGGATATCCTGGCAAAGTGAACAATGTGTCACAGATGGAAAAACAAAAAGCAGAGAGGTGAAGTGACTTGCATGAGATCAGAAGGCAAATCAGAAATGGAGGCTTGACAAGTCTTCACACTCTTCAGTTTGGAGTGATAATGTTTATTCTAAAAAGCCACAACCTTAAATATCCAAGTTCTCCGGTCCTGCAAAATTTGGGTATGACAAAAAGCACTTTATAAATTGTGCTAGAAGAAAAACAGCCCTAACAGTTGGCTAAGGTACGTAACTCTCTTTCAACCAAACATCAGAAAATCACTTTGCAGGCAAATACTACATCGTCATCTCCTCCACACAACGACGGCAATGGCACAGTAGGACTTACATGAGGCCGCCCACCTCTGGGACCCAAGGTGCTTCATAATGTAAGTATCTCCAACACTGACCTGTTTGCTAATACCAAGAATGCCAAGTTGCCTTTTCTTCACTAGGAAATTGATGGCAAAGTATGCTACTGCCCAAGATCCCAAAGTGCGCCAAAACAACAGCCCGATCTCCGAAGTCATCTTATAACACACAACTCTGGACAAATCACTCCATTCTTCCCTGACTACTAACATGCAATGCAGCTGACCACCCTGCTCCACCATAAGGAGTGGAGCAGAACAGGGGTCGGGAAGTTGGGAGCTCATGTACAAGGGAGCCTGGGAAGGTCATGCATTCTGTTTCAACTTTAAATTTAAAAGAATGCTGGATAATCAGGATTAGAGACTCAGTCAGGGGGATTAGCAGTTCAAAAGAGAGGTCTAGAATGAAGATATAGATGTATGACTCATTTGCATATAAGAGACAGTGGAGAGGAAACCAGAAATCATACTGTCTCATGTAGGCCTCTTGTGGCGAGTCAGGTTTATCAGAATAAAAACTCCATTTCCCAGCTCCCAGTTGTTGATATCACTGAGAAGAGGAATTATAAAGCAGAAACAAACCAGGGCACCTAGGATCTGTTGCAGGAGTCAATCAGCAGGCAGTAGGTTCAGGGTGAGAACCAAGTCTCACCATCTCTACCTGTCAAAGTGCCTACAGGTGTTTAAGATCCTTCTCAAGGCTGGGCACGGTGTCTCACACCTGCAATCCCAGCACTTTGGGAGGCCAAGGCAGGTGGATCACAAGGTCAAGAGATCAGTAACATCCTGGCCAACATAGTGAAACCTCATCTCTACTAAAAATACAAAAATTAGCCGGACATGGTAGCACACACCTGTAGTCCCAGCTACTCAGGAGGGTGAGGCAAGAGAATTGCTTGAACCCAGGAGGCAGAGGTGACAGTGAGCCGAGATGACGCCACTGCACTCCAGCATGGTGACAGCCAAGGACTAAACCACAAAAAAAAAAAAAAAAAAAAAGAGACCCATCTCAAAGGATACAGTCAACTTAATATTTTCCTGATTTCTCCACAGGATTTTGTGTGTGCACCTTTTATGAGATGCAACATAATCTGATTGGGGTTATGGATATCTATAAACTAGAATATATTTGTGTATTATCATTGACTCAATAATTATTGAGCCATTGCTATGCACTTCAAACTCTTAAGTAATAATAATATATATATAAGTTTCTCAAGGGATGGAACCATGATTTATTCATTTTCTAAGATTTATATATTTTCATTCTAATGTGCATAGGATACAGCTGAATTTAAATTCAATAGCACTGGCAAAACAACTCAGAAAGAGGCAGGATAATGGAGAGCTTCAGAGCAGGAATCTTAAGAGTCAGAGAGACGTGGTCCCTAGATTAATACCTCTGTAGCTTTATGGCCTTGGGCAAGCTGCTTAGTTCATCAGCAGGTGGGTCCGTAGGGTCATCCACCATAGGAAGGACGTTGAATGTTACATCACAAGGAACCCACTGTTGGCACACTTAATTGGCAGCTATAGGACCCTTGTTCAAAATGGCCAGGTTAGGGTCCTCTTCTTAGGATCAGAAGGCACTACTGATCACCAGCATTCTTTCCGACCAGGCAGTTCTACCCAGGAACAGGTATCCTTGTTGGTAACTGGTAGGTGTTTTATTTATTTATTTATTTATGAGACGGAGTCTCGCTTTGTCACCAGGCTAGAGTACAATAGTGCGATCTTGGCTCGCTGCAACCTCTGCCTCCCAGGTTAAAGCGATTCTCCTGCCTCGGCCTCCTGAGGCTGAGACTACAGGTGCACACCACCATGCCCAGCTAATTTTTGTATCTGTAGTAGAGACGGGGTTTTACCATGTTTGCCAGGATAGTCTCAATCTCGTGATCCACCCACCATGGCCTCTCAAAGTGCTGGGATTACAGGCGTGAGCCACCACACTTGGCTGGTGCTGTATTTTCTATACCTCAATGGAGCTGAGACTCCCCAAGAAATAAACCTCAGCAGTTGGTCAGACTTGGCTGCCTCATCTCTCTTTACCCAAAAATCCCAGCTGAAAACAGTGGCTCAAACCCTTGTGTTTGGACCCATTCACTATACAGCTTCTTCTTGGAGATTAACTCCCCGTTAAGACATCACGAGGCAGACAACATTGTCCAGTACACTATGAGTCTTGCAGACCCAAGTAGGGTGTCCCTGTCCTTGAACAATCAAGGATTTAAAAATTAAGTGCCTGCTGAGCTGTTCACCAGCATTTATGTGCATGTCCATTCCAGTATGTAAAGACTGTGACATTTCAGATCTCAGTGTTTAGGGTCCATTAAAAAGCAAATGTCCCCTTTAAATGGAGAGGTAGTGCATTTCTCCTTCATCCTTATTCCAATGGGCACCTCCCTCTGCTCAACTCCTTTGCAGGTTCATTTCCAATAGGTTTATGTAACAGAACAGCTGAACCATGTATCAATGGGGCTCTGGGTACGGCTGCTGAAGCAGCATTTCACTTACAGCTTTCCAGTGAATGAAAAACATTCCTCATTTGAGAGCCGCCTGCTGCTCAGGACAGCTTATTGTCAGATTGCTCGCTTAATTCAGGGATTGGGATCAGACGTGAGCTGGACATTTGGTTGCATGAGATGCACACTATAGGGCACTACAGGGTACCATAAATGATCCATCCGAAAATCAGCTGGTGCCCATAGTCACGTCTATGTCAAAGACTTGGGCCCTGGAATATTAATGTTTACATTGTGCTTTTCCTCTTAGAAAATATTTTCTAATTCCCTGTCATTTAATCCTCACAACTCCATGAAAACATTATTCTTGTTCTTATTATCATCATTCATTCCCACCGCAAATTGAAGCAGCCAAGGGTCTACGTATTAGAGGTCAAGCGTCATGGTCAAGATCACAAAGCCAGTGAATGGCTGAGATGGGACTCCAACTCCAAGTTTTCTGAGTCAAATCCAGTGATTTTCTCAACTCAAACTTTCTGAATGCAAATGGTTGACCTATGTACAGTAGTATATTAAGAAGAGCCACCAGCCCACTGATTTATTTATACTTGGATATGGTAAGACATCACAAGTTTTTTCAAATAACAGGTTTTTTAAAGTTTTTATTTCAAATGTTTATGGTTGAAAATTTAGAAGAATCATAAATAGAGAATGAAATAAAAAATACATAATTTTTTCCCTAAATTGGCTTACCATTAACACTCTAATACATACCTATTAGGCCTCCCAGGATATAGTATATCTTGTCTACACTTATATGAAATGTAAATAGTTTATATGTCTCATAAAATTTGGGATCATATTGTAGATGGCTTTCTATATTTGTTCATTTAGCAATGCAGTTGAACATCTTCATTGCTATTAAATATCCTTCTAAAATATCGTTTGAATGCCTACATCGTGTTCCATCATATGGATGCATCCTAACTTAGTCACCCAGCCCTCTGGTGATTGAAAAATAGAGAAGAGAAATTAAATTATCCCAGGTTTAGCTCCATTACAAATAAGACTACAATGAACATATCTGTAAGCAATCCTTGCGTATTTCTATTTCCATAGGATAAAATCCTATGGACTTGTTGGACCAAAAGAAATAAGCATTTTTAAGCCTTTTTACCTTTTGTCAAATGACCCTCCAAGGCGAGCAGAACTTCTGCACTGCCATCGCTGTGTCTGAAAATGTCCAACTTCCCAACACCCTTGTCATGATTGCCACCGTTGATGTTTATTCTGAACCAGCTATCCCCATTGCCTGGCATCCTTCTGGGCATCCTTGACCAACTGCCCAGCAGGTCCTGGCAGCTCTGCCTCCCAAGCACTTGCATTCATCCCACTGGCCAAATTCTGCCCATTCATCTCACCTCCACTGCTGGCACCTCGTCCCAGCCTCTATTCTCCTACCAACTGGCCTCCCAACCAGTTTCTCGCTCCCTCCCAACTCCGTTTTCTAATCCAAAGGCAGAACGATGATCTTCTAAAAATAAAAGACACGTCACTGTCCCTTCCAATCATGATTTAGCAACCACGCCCCCGACCCACCTCCAACCCTTTGACCAGCTCACCTGCACCCTCCTGCGCATTCACTGTGTGCCAGCCTTGCTCTTCTGTTTCTGACACATGCCAAGGTTGTCCTGCCTCCGGGCTTTTGCACTTGCTATGCCCTCCCCTGGAAGGCTCTTCCTCTCTTTCTTTGCAAGCCTAGCTCCGTCTTGTCTTGGGTCCCAGAGGGAGCCTCCCTGACCACCAGCTTAAAGTAACCTACACCCATAGTCACGTTACCACATAACTCTGCTTTGTTTCTCTTTGATCTCTTTTTCATACCACCTATCATAAAATGAAGCTCTCTCATGTATTTGCTTACACCTACATTTTCTGTCTCCCCTCTCTCCTTGCCCTCATATGCACGGAGAATGTAAACTCTCGCTCAGTGCAGCATCATCAGCGCCTGTCAAAGTGCCTCGAATATAGTTCATCCTCAATAAATACGTGTTGAATAGATGAATGCACAGGGAAAAGGAAATAATTTTAGTATTGCGCTAACCATGCACAATATTCAAGCTAAATCTAATGTGAAACTTGCCACCAGCTGCCTTCCGGAAACATGTAAAAGAAAGACAAGAGAAACCACAAACAATGGTGATTCAAGACTGGTCAGTAACTACAGATGCTAAAGCTCCAGCTGAAGATGCCTCTCCTACATCAGACTGATCTGGGAGAATCCAACCTAGTATCAGCACCTCTTCACACCAAATATCAGCATCCCTCTGTCCCATGGGAGGGCAGAGGCAATGCTTATACCAGTTGCCTATGCGCCTGAGCCTTACCAGGGTGCCAGCACTGTAGCTGGCATATCACATGTGTTAGCATGCACAGACCTCACAACTCTGTGGTATCATCATCCCCACTCTTACAGATAAGGAAACTGAGGTTCAGAGAGCTATGAATTAAGCTCAACTCAAAGGAGTTGAGCAGAGGGAGCTATGAATTGTGTCAATATTCTAACACATATCTATCTGACTCTATATACGTGTTTTCTGTACAATTGCTCAGGGAGCCCCCAGCACTGCCAGTTGGAGAACAGGGGATCCCAGATGCCAGTCCCTGACTACTTCCACCATCTCGTGCTGATTCTAGATGAAGGATGCAAAGAACCATTTCCCTCAGCCTCTGAGGAGGAGGAAATCCTTTCCACCACGGAGAGCAGGTTGGGTTCTTATGACAACTTCAATGTCGGAGAGCTGAACCAACATCAGAGAGTACTCTTCAAGGACAGCCTCTCTCCTGGACCCTTCTCTGCCCAGGTCACCAGGCCTGCAGTCCCCAGGCCAAACGGCTGCTTGTACTTCCTTACTCTCCCAGGGCCTCTCCTGACACCTGGCCTCTGAAATCCTTTCCACATATAAGGGCTCCCTGAGTGTGTGTGAAAGCAAATGTTGCCAAGGTTTCAGGTGCTCCACAGAGAAACTTTCATAGTCATTAAAAAAGATTAGCTTCTCTCTCTAGTTCACATCATCACCAAGGGATAAAGCCCCACAGGTTATGGGCTGGAGCTTCTTCCTCTGAGGGTCTAACAGGAAAAGCTGGACAAGGACATATTTGATCTTTTCTACTTACAGCCCAAAAGAGGGGCACAGTCCTCAAAAATACTTCATTCTGTATTTTTAAAAAATAAATGGACAAAGAAATAAAACACCTGGTTTCTGGTTGGCCAGGTAAAATAAGAAAGGAGCGTTTCCAGGGTTGAGTTGGCAGCCCTATCTGTTGGTCTCTCTGCTTCAGCGAGGCCCTCTGAATGGTAAATGAACGAAAGCAAAAGAGGGGAGAAGAGCTTTTTCTGACCTCACACCAAAAAATAACAGGAGCGTAGGGAAGGAAACAGGTGGAAGCCTGAAGGGATCGGAACAATGTGAAAAGCAGAGCAGCTCTGTGAGCTCCTTCCCCAAATCCCTGCATGGCCAGTTAGCCCAGAAATGCACCAGGGCAGAGGTCCACAGAGGGGGAGAAGCCTCCAGCAGCCATGGCACTTACGATCATCATAAAAGAGACAGCAATTCTAGAGATGGGACTCTACCTGGCTGAATTTTAGAACCTACAGTCAGATACACATTTGCTGAATCTATCTCAGCATAGGTTCATACTTACCCTTCCCTTCCACATGTCAAGCAAACAAATGGACATTCCAGATTTACAAACCGACAGCTTCCCACTCATGCACCCAGTGCCTTGGCTTAACTCAAAAGGCATTTCAGAAGCAGAACTACTGAGACAGATTCAACACGTACAGTGACACTCAGGCTGCTGGACACCGACTAGTCAACCCTTGGCCAGCAGCTGCCAGAAGATTAAAAACCACACTGAAATGATCAGATCCCTATGTAACACCTGCAGCCGATGTAAGGACCTCCCTGTTTTGTATTTTCTGTTGTTCTAACAAAAAACATCTTTTAAATCTATTGCACGTGTTATAGTAGCCAGGACATCAAATATTTCCCAGAGTGACAAAAATAGCATTTTATTTGGAACAAGCTAGCCTAACTCAATTTTCCTCCCTGGCATTGCCACAGAGAGACCTTCCATTTGGCAGCTGAAAGATGTGCTGAGCTCTAGGCTGGACATAGGACCTCTTTCTATGTTCTTGGTAATCCATCTGCTTCCTCTGCCCTAGTCAAGCACTACAGGAATCATAAAGGAAGTTCTGCACCCCTGTCCCTATGCACTGTCTTTAGGGAAAAATATTCCTCTTTCCAGCACAGCCTGTCCAAGCTCCTGTAGACTATGGCACTGCAGCACCAGAAATTAACTTCCTGAACAAAAGTCAACGAGTTTGCCATAAAGCAGGTTTCCCTTTTTGGAGGGAGCCGGTCATATCTGGGATACTGTTGCATGTTGTTGATGATTCACCTGCAGGAGCCTTGTTGTCAATAAATATTTTCTGGGCATCCGCTCTGCACCATCTCAGGGAGTGAGAGGCTATGGAGAAGCAAAGGATGCCAGAATAGGGAGGTTGGAGGAACCCAGAGACCCCAAAACCCAACGTGCTCACTTTGTGAATGTAGTAATGGAGACCTAGAAAGAACCTGGTGTTGTCAAGGTCACAGTACCATGTGCAGCCCTGGAGACTTCCTGAATCTCAGATCAGGGCTTCTCTGAAGCCCTCTCCTAAGTTAAACAGGGGGTATAACTGGAGACTGAATATCTGTCGCAAGTACATAAAAATCCGTGGACGTCTCCAGTGACTCTGCAGTTACAGCATCCATCTCCCAAGGGCCTGAGCAGGGACCGGGCACCTAAGTTATCTTTAACTTCCCAAACAAGCCTGAAATAAGGATACTTAGGCTCAGAGTGAGGACCAGGGTCACACCAATCATGAATGTCACAGGTGCAATTGGAACCCAGTGATGTCTGACTCCAAAGCTAAATACAAGGATATGTTAGGTTGCCCATCTACTATGTCACCTCACTTACTCTACCCCTAAGATGGGATCATCTCTGTAAAGAAATGCGGATTAAACCAGATCAAGTACAAATGAAAATCCAGGCTACAAACCATCACAGAAAGTAAGATTCAGTGTGCATATGTATTTACATGATTAAGCACACGCAGAGAAAGAATACATCTAGATACCAAGTGGTAATTTTTAAATTTTCTCCTTTATAAATTTATCTTTTTCTAAAATATTAAAATAGATAGGTGATGCTCATTAATCTGAAATTAATTGTTTACGTTGTGGTAAAATATATATAGGTAACATAAAGTTTACCATCTTAAGTGTACAATTTAATAGCATTAAAAAATTTAAATTGTTGTTTAACCATCACCTCTATCCATCTCCAGAACACTTTTCTATTCTTGAAAAACTGAAATCCTGTACTCATTAAACAATAACTCCACCTTTCCCACCCCCACCAGCCCCTGGCGACCATCATTCTACCTCTGTCTCCATAAATCTGCCTATTCTGGGTACCTCATATAAGTGAAATCATACCATATTTCTCTTTTTATGTCTGGCTTATTTTATTTAGCATAATGTTCTCAAGGTTCATCCATATTGTAGCATGTATCAGAATTTCCTTCCTTTTTAAGGCCCGAATGATATTCCATTGTACGTATATACCACATCCTGTTTATCCATTTATCTATGGATGAATACTTGGGTTGCATCTGCTTTTTGGCCATTATGAATAATGTTGACATGAACATGGGCAAACAAATATTTCTAAAAGCCCTTATACTTTTTAAATCCTGGAGTATATTGTTAGAATGTGCCACTGTGAATTAAAATCAGGATATGCTTTCTATTGGTCTCAGCCTAGAAAACAGCAAATTCTACGCTGGGGTCCACACATTTTGCCCTCTGTCTTTAAACACCTCTAAACAAGTAGTTCTCAACCCTGGCTGCATATTAGAATCACCTAGGGGTGCTTTTAAAAAATACTGATGTCCCAGCCCTATGAAGGCCACTGAATCAGAACTCCTCCGAATTGAGGCAGAGGATTGAGTATTTCTTAAAAGCTGCCCAGATTATGCTACTGTAGAAACAGGAGTAAGAATCAGTGTTCTGAAGCTTCTTCTTCTGGGGGCCCTTTTCTTTATTTAAGAAATCTCTGCCTTATGAGTAATTCCTCTTCTTTCCTCCCATCAAAACCCAGAAGGGTTTGATAACCAGTCAATTGCCCTAGTTGTCTGATTGCATTTCAACTGAAACATTCACTCCATGGCCTTACCTCCTCCAGATTAAGCCTTTTATCTCTAATTACGGACTGCATGCCTGCTTCTTTCTTGGAAGGAATGTTGATATGAGTAAGCAGTTAGAGAAGAATTTCTAGGCCTATTCAGTCCTTCAGGTAATTATAATCCGGTCCTTTCAAGGTAGTAGGGACAATAAGAGAGGCCAGAAGATGTGGTCCCAGTCCATGTCCAGTGCCTGACTGAGCCACTGAGCCTGCTCAAGAGGCCCCTCCCTGTCCTCACATTTCATCCCTAAGCCCCGTCCTCCCCTTGCTCTTCCCCAAGACTCCAAGCAACTTAATTTGGTATGCCCCAGGGAGGTTCTGCTCAGTTCTGTCTTTGCTAATTTTCTTCTGTGATGGGGTCCCCTCCTCTAGCACCCTAGGACACATCTCTGCTGTGTGTACTCTCTCTGGTTCTTGTGTTCTTGACAACACAGCACAGCAACTGATGGGGTACGTGGGGACTTCAAGAACAGGATGAGTTCCAAGCATCTTTGTCAGAAATTTCACAACCACGGCCGACGTGACACTGGCGGCAGCAGGGCGTGTTCTAGGACACAGATTCGCGATCAGCTGCTCCCCAGGTGGGCAGGCCTGGGGCTCCGGGGCCCTTCAACTCACCTTGGGGCTCTTCTGCCTCTTTGCAAAGAACCCTCCAAACAGGGTATTGGAAGCTGAAGCCATGGCAGCAGCTCCAAGGACTGGCCCGTTTGGGAGAGAACATAGTCCTTCCCCCTGCCAGGCCCACTCTGGAGCCTGTCCCTTAGGGGCTGGGATGTCCTGAGTCCTCCACAGGGGACTGGCTGCAGTGCCCCTTTATGTCCATGTGCAATGCTGATGTAACAGTGTCAACGGTGTGGGGGACAGGGAGTGTGGTAGGAGCTCTGAGGAAAGACAGAGCGTGAGCTGGAGGAGTCAGGCCCCAAGGAAGAAGAGGAGCCAAGCCTAGGAGGGAGCGCACATCCCACCCAGAGGTACAGGCCCCACTCAGAACCCTTCTGCCCTCACAGGGCCCTGCAAGCTGGCAACTGCCTGGGTAACAGGGCCCTCAGCACCACCACTGCTGACCAGGATCTATCCTGTAAGTGGGCAAGCTTGTGGAAAAGGGAGAGAAATTGCGAAGGACAAGGAAAATGATGACTGAAGCCCTACAGAATGCAACAGAACACCCACAAATAGCAGACGATTAAATCCAAGCAAAGGGACTCAGACCCCCATTCTCTGATGTCTCAGTGACCAGGAACCCCAGATATGCTGGCAAATGCGGCTGCGTTTCCCCATCTCGTGCAGCACACGTTTGCTGAGCCTCCAACCCACCCGCTGCAACGCAGGTCCTCACTGCCTGTGGCTCCTCTCAACTTCACACCCATGAGGTGCTCCAGTCCAAACCCAGAGAGAGCCCCTCTGCCTCACTGAGGGAGAAAAGGACGTGGGGAGAAGACACTGAACATTCTTTTTCTCTCTTCTTGAGTGCCTCTTTTGGCAGGGATGAGATATGACTGCACATTTTCTAGGTAAAGAAGCAGAAGCATAGACTAGAAGGGATGGGATTAAAGCAACCTCACATGTCCATCAGCTGTGTGCGCTAACTAGGAGTGTCTGCCTGTGGATGAGTGCTGGGCCTACAGGGAAGATAGGAAGGGGGACTGACAGTGATGAGAACTGTGTAGTGATGCTCTCACTACACATTAGACCACCATGGGAACTCCCAGGGAGTCAGCTCCTACGGCCATGCTGTGGCCAAGACCGACTCGGAGCACTTTTCTATAAGAGGGGGAGTGCAGCGCAGCAAACCGACAGAGGGCTGGAAGGCAGACAGACGCAGGTTCAAACACAGCTCAGGGACATTTCTAGCTCCATGAGTTCAGGTTTCAGCTTTAAAATGAGGCATAAAAAACTGCATCCTGGATTAAAAAGAATCCTGGTATTATTATCACGGTGATAATAATTGTTTAGTATTATTAACTTATTGCCAGCAGTTAGGCTTTCTTAAGCATATTTCACAATGATTCACACACTAGACCTCATTTACCTGAAAACAAGAAGATTTTTGAGGTGTCTGTTGAATATGAATGAAGTCTCCCTCACAGATCATGAATTGATATGGAGTAGTTTCCCAGATATACTGTCAAATGTATTTTAAAAAGCACCATAACGCAGGACAGAATGTATCAGTGTTCCCATCAGGGTTTACAAATCAATATACATGTATATGCTTGCTGATGGACAGACCTCCTTCCAGGGGAGGTACTGGGGGGCTGGGGCAAGGGGCAAGAGAGACTTATCACCATTATACCCTTTTGCATATTTTTGACTTTATACCACAAGACCACACATATGTGCTACCACTTAAAAAATACATAGAAAAATGTAAAGGGCTATTACGCTGAAAAAGAGAAAAAGTAAAGCTGTTACATGTTGCTGAAAAGTTTGGATGAACTAGCACAGTAAATAAGTGCTAATGTGCTTCCTTAGCCCAACTGAGAGGTGTTTGCCAGGGACCCCGCATGCTAAGGAACAGGCTAGGGCTACACAGAGGTGGCTGCCGTTTTTACTCCATTGCTCATGAAAGAGCCTGGTAAAGCAGTGTTGAGTTCAAGATGGGCCACAGCAGCTGAATGCCACCCCTCTGGAGGGCACACTTAACAATGATAGTGGCCAGGAACAGTGGCTGACGCCTTTAATCCCAGTACTTTGGGAGGCCGAGGCAGGTGGATCACTTGAGGTCAGGAGTTCGAGACTAGCATGGCCAATATGATGAAACCCTATCTCTACCAAAACTGCAAAAAATTAACTGCATGTGGTGGCATGTGCCTGTAATCCCAGCTACTTGGGAGGCTGAGGCAAGAAAATCTCTTGAACCCGGGAGGTGGAGGTTGCAGTGAGCTGAGATTACACCATTGCTCTCCAGACTGGGTGACATCTTGAGATTCCCTCTCAAAAAAAAAAGAAAAAATTGGTAATTCTGCGTTCACATAGCACCTCTTATCCAAGGAGTACAAGGTGCTCAGACACACTCCCGGGGGCCCGGGCCCACCTCCCTGGAACAGGGAGCAGTCTCTGAGGACACACAGGGTCATCTCCTTCAGGCTCACCTTGCAGTGCGGTGGCTCAGGGCATGCCTAGGCTTCAAGTCAAGCCCATCGCTTCCAGCGACTTTGGGCAGTTGCTCAACCCCTCCATGCTTCCGTTTCCTTCTTTGTAATTCAAGAATAAGAACAGTCCTCAGTTCATGAGACCAGGGTGAAGACTGAATAATGACTACACGTCAAGGAACTAGGATTTCTTCAACCATTATTTTATTATGAGCCCTGGACACATATGTATCTGGTAGGAGTCCTGCAATGACATTCTGAGGTAGGTACTATTAACTATCCTTATTTACAAGTAAGAAGCAGAGTCACAGAGGGGTTGAGCAAGTCACCCACATCATAGACATAGTGAGCAGAAGCCCAGGGCACTTTACATGAACCCCTCCTCGGCAGCGCCCACTTAAGGACCATCCAGTTTCAGATACGCTCTGCTTTAGAGATGGACAAACTGAGGCATGAGGAGGCTGGAGCAGACTCTGCCTGCTCTTCCTCACAAGTTACTATAATGCTGCGAAGGCACCCTTCAGTGACAGATGTCAGGGAAGCAAGACAAGAAGCTATGGTGGAGTTATTGATTCTCAGCCTAAGGACTGAGGGTGCAGGTCTTCCCTCCCCAATGTGAGTGCCAGTTCCAGCCACAAATCTCCTTTCTCAAAACTCGCGATTCAGAGTCCTGCTGATCAATTGCAGAGAAGGTGCCATAAAAACCTGCTCAAATCTTGAGGTGCCCCAAACATGAGAAAACTGGCTACAGCTGCTGCTTAAAAATGTGGAGGGAGGGACTGTAGGAGGAGGGGCAGCGCAAGAGCCAGCAGCCATCCGTGAAGAGAGGAAAAGCTGGGACTGTGCAAGCAGAGCCATAAATCCCTTGTCAATGCGGCCTCCGTGCCTTTCCTCTGTGCACGGGGCCCGGGAGGCCTGCAGAGGGGAAGGGACCCTTGTGTTAGCTTCTGATGGCCGGAAAGATAGCTCCACACAGTGTCTGTCAGAGCACCAGGAAAGCAGACACACTGAGAGTTTCACTCATTAACATCGGTGTTGCCATGACAATAAGCTGTTGCCAGGTAGCAGCGAACTAGGAGAAGAGTGAGAATTAGCAAAGCCTAAAAATAAAGCTGTTATGTTTCTTCCCCCGTCTAGATGTCCATGTGTAACAGGCAATAATCTCGCCGCCTCCTCCTCACCCCCGCCCTGGAAGCCCACATGGGACAGACAGTGCCCTGCACAGAAGGGGAAGGTCACCTCTCCAAGGGAGGCAGGGAGAATGATACCCGAAGGTAGTGGTGGCCAAAATCTGAAGGCCAGCAACAAGCAGCACCAGAGAAAGCTTGAAGCAATACCTGGGAGGGGTTTTTCCTTCCCTTAGGAAGTTGCTGACCTGAAGTGTTAACCTCAGCTCCAGATTGGAGCAGGGCTCTTCCAGGCTGTCAGATAGTCGCCCAGCTCCTTGGCTCTGAAAGAATGGGAAATGGCAGGTGCTGGCTCCTGACTGACCACTTTCCTCCTGGAAAATACTTAGCCAGGCCCCAGCCCTAGAGCCAGCTGGGGGAGTCAGAAGCCTAGGCTGGGCACATGGGCAGTTCCTGGTTTCTTTTATAACTATGCTACCGCCAGAGGAGCCGCTGTGATAACAATTCCAAGCAGGAGGATATTTTAACAATCAAAATCACTGAGCAGTATGTTAATATCTCCAAGGGACATGCAATAGAATTATTTTCAGGATCTTCCAGTTTGGCTCAGAGGAGAAAATGCCTGGTGTCCAGTCGTTCTGTGCTTGCTCTGTCCATCCCTCCCACCAGATCTAAGCTCCATGAAGGCAGAAATTATGTCTAACTGGTCACCCTTATGACGGCAGCACCTGCTGTCATCCCAGACACTTATTCAGTGTGCAATAAACGTACAGAGGAAAGAGGAAGAGAGGAAGGAGCAACGGATTCAAGCATAACAGAGTCAACATTCTACATAGAAGAGTAAAGATACTAACAGGAAAAATATCTGGCCTAAATCAAATACATCTCTTTCTAAAATTAGACACTCTGCATTCTAAGGACTGAATTCTATTCCTTGTCTAACTCTCTGTTCTCAAAAAATAAGTTAGCAGGTAGGCAGGTATCATGTTTTAAACAGATCAGATCAGTTAAAATCCAGAATTTTGGTGGCAATGATGTCTTTTATAAGTAATCATAAGATTTCCTCAAACATAGAACCTCCCTGATCTCTCTAAAGTAAAATTTGTTTCATTCAGATAATATGTAATGATCTGGATCTATACTTTGAATGAAGTTAGTG
This sequence comes from Cacajao melanocephalus, assembly GCA_963573385.1. Lineage (NCBI taxonomy): Eukaryota > Metazoa > Chordata > Mammalia > Primates > Pitheciidae > Cacajao > Cacajao melanocephalus. Next base: position 73,944 of record CAUYLG010069523.1, on the reverse strand, counting down.
GTAACCACTGATTCCTGGTTTCTTTATCTGCAACCATGCTTACCTTTGAGTTCTTTCTCTCTACCATGGGCTGATGAATACTCAGCAAATGCAAACAGCGGCTAATTTTGCTATGTAAAAACACACATTTAGGAAACAAAATTAATTCTTTCTTTCACCATCACCCCATAAAAACATATAACCTGGAACAAAATATTAATAATTTCTTGGTTCTTTGACTGGTCTGGATTACCCAGCCATTGATCCAAATACCAGCTCCTGCCTCTAGTCCCTCAAGCTTCTGTTAATAACTTAACAGTAGCAGAAAGAGGCCAGGCATGGTGGCTCACGCCTGTAATCCCAGCACTTTGGGAGGCCCAGGCGGGTGGATCACCTGAGGTCAGCAGTTTGAGACCAGCCTAGCCAAGATGGTGAAAGCCTGTCTTTACCAAAAATACAAAAAATTAGCCAGACGTAGTGGTGGGTGCCTGTAATCCCAGCTTCTTGGGAGGCTGAGGCAGGAGAATGGCTTGAACCTGGGAGGCAGAGGTTGCAGTGAGTTGAGATGGCGCATTGCACTACAGCCTGGGAGACAAGACCAAGACTATATCTCAAAAAAGTAGCAGAAAGAGTAACAGGTGAAAGAAAGGAGGAACCAAATGACTGGTGATTTGAGGGCAAGCCCTGCTCACTTCCCGCCAAGCCCCAACCTCCAAGCAAGACCAAACCTGTATGAATGACTTTACGCTCTTGGGAGAGGAGAGTCATCTGGTGGGTTCCTACTGAATTAACATAAAGATGCATAAACCTGCTAGAGTTAAAGAGGCCTCAACAGAGAGTCATAGATTTACAAAACTATAGCAGCAATAGCTATCCAGTTTGCCTTCAGCATTGTATCTAGAGAAGTTAAAGTCCATTGACACACTCCTACTCTACCAGCATAACACACCCCAGACCTCTCCTGGTGAAGCTGTGTGCCCACAAAACCTGATGTTCTCACCACCAGGCACAGCCTGGGCCGACCTGATAAGCCACTGGAACATGGTTACTGCAAGGGGTAAGAAAGTGGGTAGCAGCCTATAAACTACAAAATCCCAAATTAAATCTGACCTTGACCTGACAGCCTTGGTCAAGGACTCCCTGGGAGGACTCCTAATTCAGGGAGCTCTGCCTGATTTACTGCTCTCATTGCTGTCGCTGAAGGGACCTTCATGCGAGGACCCACTTTGATTTCTGGGTTTTCAGCAGAGCCTTCCTTGACCACAGAACAAAGAAAAGTCAGTCCTGACAATAACTGGAGAATAGAACTCTTTTGAATGCTTTATGTTCCTTTCTACTAAAATGCACCCCAAGCGATAGTCCCTTCATCATTACACAACCATCTTGATACACATAATCCCAGCTTGCCCACCTGTATATTTTTTTCCTCCTGTATGGCACAAAATACCAGTTATACCTGCAGATTCCAGAAGAAAGGAGTTACCAGAGAGGAGATGGCACTGCACTTAGCTTCAGTCTGCCCCTCCGTACAGCCTCCAGCAATGTGCTGGGGTCCTCACAGATGATCAAGAAAGATATGTTGCATGACTAAATGACTGAATGAAAAAATTAACTGAACGCTTTTTTCTCTAATGCACTTCGATCAATACAATGTTTCTAAACTGTGAAACTTGGACCCTGTCCTCTGAGACTCTGCCAGTCTAATATTGAAAATGTTTGCCTCAACTTCTAGATCATGCAGCACAAAATGCCAGTGTCGGCACAAGCTCCATGTGAACTGGGTTAAAATCCACTTCTAAACTTGAGTCACCAAACCCCCCAACAATTTCCCAGACTTCCGGATGGAGGTACTACCATCAATCCCAGCCTTCCGCCTAGGAAAGAGAAACAAGGCTAGCTATTTAAATGCCTCCAAAGAAAGAGGGCATAAGTCCTCAAGCTATTGTGATAAGCACTATCATCACATCCCACTGATGGCATGTACTGTTGCATATGTCACTGTTTTAGCCTACCCTTCCTCAACTCCCAACTATGTTAACAGTTCTTATTTTCTATCAAAGCCCTGGGAAATAAAGCTCTGTGACCCTAATGAAACTGCTGAAACATAGGCATACCCCAATTCTCACTTGCCTCCCAGATGTTCTATTGCAAAAGCATTCGGATAAAAACATATCACATCAAGCTGAAGATTAGATTCCCCTCTCTGTCCTTCCTTCCTTCCTGCAACAGATAAATTTGTTTTCTTACTTTGCATCTGCCATTTTTAGAAACCAGTTGAAAGTAAAATTTGATCCTCTCCTGGAGAGAAGGATAAGCATATCTGTCTCTCTCTCTCTCTCTGTCTCTCTCTGTCTGTCTCTGTCTCTGTCTCTGTCTCTCTCTCTCTCTCTCTCTCTCTCTCTCTCTCTCCCGTCGTTCCCTTTCTGGCATGTGTTACTGAATTTTATATAGCTTGACTTGCTGCATCTCTGATATGAGCCACTTATATACACAACATAACCAGACACACATTTTTAAGAGTATGCAGCACTTAAAATAACTGTATCTTAAACCTTCTGATTTTAGTTGAGAATTTCATTTAGGGACTGGATGGATCTTGGCTCTTGAGGAAACAAAGCAATTACTATTTTAAAGGAATACGAACATAATCTTTAAGGAGTCCACTCACTGAAAAGTAGAGAAACCTGACCTGATTCTTGCCCCTTCAGATTCCCTTGGAAGTACCAACATCCCTCTGTGGATATCTTCCAGAGATGAGTTTTCCGAAGCTCATAACAGTTATTTTCAACTTCAGTTCCTTAAATTGTATTTCTAAAATATAATTAGGATTATTTATTCTTGGGTAAACAACTGGTAAGAGGGTGCTGTTTAATGGTGGTACCAGCCAGTGAACCATCTTATAGAACAGCACCCCAGCTACGGAGCAGCCACGGGCGTGCCTCCCTCCCTCCCTCCCTCACTCCCTTTCACACAGATGGAGCACCATTTGTCTTCGGAGAGCCACCAAACTTCAAGCACACTATGACTCCTCCCCGTGAATTTCTTACTATTACAACCATGAAACATACCCCTTCCCACTCCTTTGTTCATAAGGATTGTTGGTGTTTGTTTTCCTTGGTTTTCTTTCAAACCATACTGATTTATAGAGGGAAGGCTTACACAATTTTTTAAGATGATTATTGTTTTTATGAAAACACATTCTTCTAATCATATACCTCATCCAAAACCAAGACTGCACTGTGGTACTATGTGACTCTTTGCTTCTTGCTGATAGAAGGGGCAGGCATGGGAACCAGGGGGGCGATAGCTACAAGATTTAGTACCAGGTGCTGCACAAACACCACCCATCAGAATGGACACTGCCAGCCAGGAGAGCTGGCGCGGGGCTCTGTGGCCCTCAGCTTTGCCATGCACAAACCCTCTATTTACTGGACGGGGGTGAGGCCCAGGGGTCTGGGGCAGGGGATCACAGTGCTAGAGCACTTTGATTAGAATAAGTAGAGTGGTTAGGTCACAAGTTTCTCTACTATTTCAATATAGGGAACTTAAACCCTAAGTTAGACCCTTAGGTTAAGCCAGGTGGAACACCCTCCAAGAACACAAGACAGTTGTTACTGGGTAAAATATATTTCTTGGAGTGGGATGAAAGAGGATGGCTAGCCTACACCTCTGGCTTCATTAGCTTACCTACCCCTGGGGGTCCAATTTGGGCTGATCTTCAGCTACTATATCTGGTAAAACATACTGATCATTAAATAGTAAAACACTGTATGGGTCGGAAATACCAGTGCCCTGAGTCCCTCAAATGCTGCCCACCACCCAGACATTCTTCCTTAGGCTCCCTAGAGCTTCCCTCCAATGCAGTGCATGGCTAATTTATGCCTGGAGAACAGCGGTCTCCAGAGCCTGCCAGCTCCCTTACCCAGGGGAATCCACTCTGACGGACACTGCGGTACCAGGTGTTATTAACATGGGCAGCCTCATCAATTTACGTTGCCTTAAGGCCATCTCAGCTAAGATAACGGTCCTAGCCAAAGCCACAGCAACCTCTTAGATGTGCACGTCATCTCCCCTCTCTGAGCAGTGCATTGTCTAGCTGTTCTTCTCTTTTAGCACGTTGCAACTTTTCTACCTTGAATCACGTTGCGCTGTGCTTTTTAATGTCTTCTCATTCCTCTCAGACATAAAGAAATTCAGGGCAGGCATCATGCTACGTCTTCCGCTTCCTTGCTCATCATTTTATACTTAGCACAGTACCTGTGCATGACAGGTCCTTAAGGAACATTCACAGGAAAAAACTGCTAAAGTCTGAAATCCAAGGAGCCATGGCGTATGCGGTTGCTACTCATCATCTCCAGCCCTGCTGTCCTCAAAGGTCCACTAATTTGGCTGTGTACCTCTTCATGCTATTTGTTATGTTCATTATATGAAAGCTGCATTCTTATTGTTTGTTCTGTCTCTCTAAAAAACTACCCACTCCTTGAAGATAGGGGCCATCTGTTAAAAAGCGCATCAATAATCGTTCCCTGAAAGTCAGATGTTCTGTGGGAAATGCTAGCCTACTTCTTTCTCTTTTTTTTCTGGGGACAGGGTCTGGCTCTGTCACCCAAGCTGGAGTACAGTGGCATGATCTCAGCTCTTACCTCACTGCAGCTTCAACTTCCTGGGCCCAAGTAATCATCCTGTGTCAGCCTCCAGAATAAATGAGAACACAGGTGCACACCACCACACCTGACTAATTTCTTTTACTTTTTTGTAGAGATGAGGTGTCGCCATATTGCCCAGGCTGGTCTCCAACTGCTGAGCTCAACTGATGCTCCCACCTTAGCCTCCCAAAGTGCTGGGATCACAGGCTTGAGCCACCATGCCTGGCCTATTTCTCATCTTTTAAATATGAAAGATTAGAATGTATTACATGTCAACTCAAAGCCAATTTCCTAAAATGTAATCAAAACACTTCATCTCGTATTTCCTAAAATGTAACAAAATACAGCATAATGTCTATTACGTAGTATAACTATCACACAAACTATCAAAACGGATATAAAGTGTTTACAATAGCACCTCCTGACCTCTCAGCTTAATGTGCAGATGCCCGTCAGCTGATTTCACGCAGCCCCATGGAGGGGCCAAACAAATGACCTCTTTCTAGGAAGACTATCAGCCAGAAAAAGGGAAGGGAAAAGAGCCCAGGCGTGTCATGGGTTGGGAAAGTAGCCTGGTCTATCCTCCAAATCCTGGCTCTGCAAATCCTCCAACACATGTGGCCAAGGTGCCTTGCCTTGGGAAGGGAAAGATGCTCCTCAAATGTGGTCATGGGGCCCAAATGTATCCCCAAAGCAGTTCCCCTTTATTGATACTTGATGGGCTCTACACAACACCCACAAATGATTCCCACGTTCTACCACTGTACTTGAAACGTAACTCAGGACTTTTCACTAAAATGTTATATTGAGTTTGGAAGCTGTAAATATAATTTCCTATATCAACATCAGCTTAAAATCATTTTATTAAAATACGTGTATAAAATATGAAGCACAGGTATTAAAAATACATTAAAAATGTATTCTCTCAGGAACATGTTAATGGGGAGATAGTCTGCAGAATAAATCTGTACTCCTAAATCTTTACCACCCTTCACACAGCAATGGGTCCATTACATGCACACAATATGCACCTATGGACTACATAGTAGATGTGACAGCTGACAGAATAAATTAGACTAGGTTGGAGAGCAAGAGAAATCTAAAACCAGCCACACTAGCTATTCAAGAGAGAAAAGAAACAAAGAACAAACACTCATTGGACACTCACTATGAAGCAGGCATGTGGTAGGTAGGGAGGCGGGTACACATGTCATCTCATTGAATATTCATGACAACTCAAATAGGGCGGTGTTACTAGCCCCATTTTGCAGGTAAAAATGCTGAGTCTCAAACTGGATGAAAGCCACACAACGAGTCAGTGGTGAAATCTAGAATCAAATGCAGGCTCCACTCCAAAGCCTGAGCTCTTTCCACATCTCACAGTGCCTCCTCCCGGATCAGAAGCAGCCTCCACTTCCCAAGCTCTGCCATTCTCCCAACCCTCAGAGTCTCATTTGCTTTTTTAAAATACTACTCTGCACTTCTGAAAATACAAATCTACATTTCGTAAGTCATCAACTGGCCTTCTTCCCTCTGGATCTCATTCCAAGGGCTGGGTTGTAAGTCTCCCAGAGCTCCTTAGAAGGGCTGGATCTCGAGCAGGCTCCCAGGATGCTGCAGACATGGTTCACACAGAGCCATCCCAGGTCTGTCCAGCTTGTGCTCTCCCTCCCTAAATACTCCCAAAATCAGGGTAATTCCCACTGCAGTCCATGTACGCTGTGATAGACTGAATGTGTCCCCCCAAATTCCTATGCTGAAATCCCAGCCCCCAATGTGATGATATTAGGGGGTGGTTATAGGTAATTAGGTCATGAGAAGAGCACTCATGAATAAGATTAACACCCTTAGAGACTCCAGAGAGCTCCCTCACCCCTTCCACCATGTGAGGACATGGCAAGGAGACAAATGTCCATGAGCCAGGAAGAACGCTCTCACCAGCCACCAAATCTGCAGGCGCCTTGATCCTGGGACTGCCCAGCCTCCAGGCCTATGACAAATACATTTCTGTCTTTATAGTCCCCCTACTGTGGTATTTTGCTTTAGGAGCCTGAGCAAACTAAGATGACCCCAGACCCTCCACCTACTTCCTACTTTAAAAACTCATCCTGAGAAGATGCTACTGCCACTGCTTATTCATTCTGCAGCTACTTAGATGCCAGCACTTGCAATGCACAGACCCCAGCTCACACAGTTTACCATCTATTGGGGTAGACGGGGGTGACAGATAACAAATATACAAATAAATATAGAATTACACATTGTTTTCAGTGCTAAAGGAGCCAAGAGCACCACAGGGCAAGATGAAAGGTTAAGACAATTTAGAATAGGAGTCTAAGGCAGACTTTTCACTTGAAGTGACACATAATGAGACCCGAACAGAAAGCCAAATTAAGAGTGAGTGCCTGTTGGCAGTAACCCTCTTCCCTGTACCCAGGCTACATGCCTCGCCCCCACCAGCCAAGCCCCACAGCCAAATGTGGGCACCTGGCCTCTCAGGACTGGTGGGGGTCACACTGCACCTTCACACACTGGCTTTCCCAGTGTAACATGCAGAAGTCTGTTTCCTGGTTTCACCCAGCCCTTCAGAAGTGCCCGAATGCATGGCTTCCTTCTGGAAAGGCTGGCAGCCAGGAAAAGGAAGTGGGAAGGGCAGGGTCCTGGGATCACTGTGGGTGGAAGAGCTCACTGGCTTCACAGAGCCTCCCACACAGGTGGCCAAGACCCTCTCCCTGGGAAGGGATGAGGTTCTTTGGGGAGGAGGTCAAGGGAATGTGTATATAAAAGGTTTTAAATGTCCCTCGTCTGCTTCTGATTCATTCCTAACCCATCGCATTGTTGTTTTGCAAGCATCATTTAATGTCCCAAAAAACTGCAGGGCCTCCTGGCCCTGCCTGACAGGGCAGACATCACATGCAGCAAAGACCTGTGCCGAGGATCTAGGCCCTGAGATTTGGCCAGAAACAGGCTTGTAGGTCACTTCACTCAGTTCCATCCCCTTGGGCTCTCTCTAGCAAGCTATGTGGTGTGAAAATGTATCCCGAATGTATGCACCTCAGGACCAAGTATGAAAGCAGAGGAGATGCCAGAGGGGCCCAAAGAGATACAATGTGCTTCTTGGCTGAACAAAGCCATGATGTGCTGGTGGGTGAACCAGAAGGAGCAGTGTCCCCGGTGTGCACTTTCCCTACATTCAGAAAATCGCCCAATGAATGCAGATCCCTTGAGCTGCAGGTACCAGCTTGGCCACTGAATTGCAGCAGCCTCCAGAATCCTGACTCCTAATTCGTCCTGTGTCTAACAGAGGCCCAGAGCAGTCCGCCCCACAGGAGGTGGTGAGAAGCTGGTGGGGGACTTCTGGTTGCCACAGTACCTGGTTGGGGAGTTGAGTGCAGGTAAAAGCCAAGGATCCTAAATACCCTTCAGTGGGTGAGACTGCCACTAACAACAAACTGACCCTGCAAAAATGCCAACAGCGCCAAAACTGAGAGCTACTATAAGAAGGAGAAGTCCAATGTCCATAACTGTTCCTCTGGAGACAGGAGGACAGGACAGCACGGAGACAGATGACCACAGCTGGACATCCCATCCTATACCACCTTCTCGGGACCGGCTGGTCGCTCCTGTGGCCTGATACTTTGAAGAGTTTGCAGGCACCTCCCTTCATGGGAAAGACTATGTATGTTTCACTACAGACAGGGTGTGCATGGCTACAACCCCAGCATGGAAATCAAGACCTATCTAAATTCTCCAGAGAACTTCAATAGTACCCTCATGAGGATTCCATCCACATAGAAAAAAAGAAAATGTTTGAAGTACAAAGAGCCAGCTGCTAGATTTCTAGGATCATTCTTGGTTTCCAGAAGCAAAGCATCTCTTCACAGAGAAGAGAGCTCATCTCCTTGGATGAGGACTTGGGGGCCTCTGTCAGACAGACACCTTCTTCATCTCCAGGGCTGGAAGCATTCTCAGGGTCCAGGGTCCTCTATCCTCAAGTCTCATCCCACCCTCTGCTCATGGGGAAGAAGATAGCAGAGCTTGGAATTTGCTCACAAAACATTTTAAAATTAAATAAGGGTCCAAGGGTGCTGTTAGGTGAGACACTCCTTCCCATGTGAGGCAAGGCCCCTTTCTTTTCTCCACTGTGGCTTAGTGGTGGCAGAGCTTCCTTAGAGGAGGAAGGGGCAGAAGAGGCACCACCCAGATGGCGTGGTTCTGGAGGACCAAGAAGAGGACTGAAGGTCCCTGGCCCCCAAAACAATTTCCATAACTGTTAATAAATGATTGAAATGTCTTTAAATGATTCAAGAGAAGACTTAAAATATGAAATATCTAATATTCATGCTGAGCTATATAGGACTACTTAGTTCTTCAGTTCTTGTGCAGGTTTCAACTAAGATAAAGACTTAAACACATACAACAGCATTGATTACATGGAGGGAAATGGGGACCAGGAATCATGAAATTAGGAAAAAGACACAAAATGAGAGCCTTGTGCACCCAAAACACATGGGCCTCAGCTGAATGAGCCGTGAGGTCCTGGGCAGCCCACACGGCAGCTTGGGCTCAGTGTCCCTATGTAGAAAGATGAAGACTGAAGTGGCTGTTCTTTAAGGCTTTCCAAGTCTAAAATCCTCTAAGTCAATCCAATTTATCAAAAGCAATCTCTGTGCATTGTGAAGGCCCAGCTCAGGCAAGGGGAAACCGAGGCCCACGATCATTCTCATATCTCTAATCATTATAACAAAGACATTCTTGCATGTGATAAAGAACTAGAAAAATATAAATGGCCAGTATCTTCTGAGTCCTTGCCAGCAAGACAAATGATAAAGTTGGGTTGCCTACCCAGAAGCACTCCCTTCTTCTCCCTTGCTGGGAGCCCCCAAATTTTGTTTGGATGTCACCCCTCTCTCACAATGGAGGCACAGCAGAAGTCACCCAAGCCAATCCCATTCTCCCAGTTAAAGGGCTACCTGGTCAGCCCCTAGCCAGTGAGGCATGGCAGAGTCTGCTGGAGGATTCTTGGAGAGGGTTCCTCACTCAAGGAAGACATGCTCTCCTGTTCCCCCTAGAATCCCCTCTCCCAGAACTTGATACTTGACACAATAACTTGTCGTTAGGGTCATGAGGACACTTGCAGCCAAAAGCAACCTGACTGACACACAAGCAGTAAGAAAAAGTGACATTTATAGCAAGGATAAATACATGCTAGAAGTAGAGAAAGAAAAGCTAATTCCTTTGACATTTCCCAGATTGGCAGCAGAGACCTAAGGGAAGACATTTCCAGTCTTCTGTTCAGTCTGGGAGAACACAGAGGAAGAGGCAGAATTTCTGGGACTCTCTAAACTATGGACAGGGGACTCCTAAGAGGAGCAGCCAGGCTGGGCAGTAAAGTGTGAGTGGGTTTGCAACACAATGGTATTGAATTATGCTGCATTTTAGGAGCTTTATAAACACCAAACTTTTAATGAGGAAGTTAAAATGATCTTTCAGGCTCAATTATTGAAACTCCAACTGCAGCTAAGTTCCAGGGAAGCCCCCCTTCACCTTCTCTGTGCCCCGACTTCTTTATTTTTTGAAATGTCCTATCTTGGGTCTGTGTGTGTGATTCTCTGAGCACTGAGTGGAGAGACCGTAAGGTATTTTTGTAAGGTTATTGCTGAGTTTAAAATGAGGAAACTGAGGCCAGCACGAGACAAATTAAATTCCAGTTTATTTAGCTCCCGGGCAAGGTTCTGTGGTCCCGGGGGAGGGAAGGGGGGGAGAGAGAGAGAGAGAGAGAGAGAGAGAGAGAGAGAGACCAGAGAAGTTGCGCCCGGCCGTTCTGGGCGTGGGGTTTTATAGGGGGTGAGGGCAATAGATTGGTCAGTGGGGAAACAAAGCATGGGCAACTGCATTGGTCATATAGAGACTGGACCTGGACTTGGCGACCTGCCATTGGTCAGGCTCTCTGAGGGATTTTTGAATTTTGGGGCTGAGAGCATGATTTAGTGCTGAGGGTGGGGCTAGGGGTGGAATGCAGGAGTGGGTGTGGGGAGCCCACATGGAGAAGGCAGGCACTGAGTAGGACATCCGGCCTCCTGATAACAGTGTTAATCAGGTGCGGAGGGAGTGGGTATTGTCCATCCGGCTCCCAGCGAGGCTATCGGCCTTACAGAGACAAAGCTGTAAGATGCCTAATGCTGAGAAAGGGGAGGAGGAATCAATGTGGCAGCCAACCCCAGAAAGATAAACCACCGCTCTTAAGGAACTCCGAAGTCTAGAAAAATACATTTTGTAGGAAGCCTAGCTCTTTCCAAAAAATGAGATATTGAAAAAAGAATACTAATCTAATGGTTTTCAAGCAGATTTCTAGGCTACCTTCATTGGATAAAAGTACATTCAAGCCCCAGAGTGAATGGCCCTCTTTTAAACCAACCTAAACCTTAGAACCTTTGGAAAGCTGTTCCCTTCCCAATTAGCAATTGCTGTCCCCCTTCTCCTGGTAGGGGCTGCCAGATCTCCAGGGCTGCCTCCAGCTCATCTGGAGGGGTCCGAGCTCACATGCCACCCCTTAGAAAGCCTTCCCCAGTCCCACGATCTAAGTAGCTACTCCCGCAGCTACCACCTCAATATTCAATTTGATTTCTCTGTCAGCCCTTGTCGTTCCTGGAATAATCTCATTTGTCTATTGGGTATCTATCCCAATCCCTGTGACAGAATATAAGCTTCATGGGAGTAGGAGGCTTCCCCCATCACCACTGGATCCTCAGACTCCAGAACAAGTTTCTCAACCTCACACTATGGATATTTTGTGCCAGATAAGTCTTTGTTGGGGGGCTGTCCTGTGTGTGGCCAGATGTTTAGCGGCATCCCTGGCTTCTACCCACTATAGGCCAGTACCAACTTGCCACCCATCTGACAACCAAAACTGTTCCTAGACATTGACAGTTGCCCCTGGGAGGCAAAATCATCACTGGGTTAGAACCACTGCTCTAGAACACTGCCTGACACTTGGTAAACACTCCCTAAGAATCTGCTGAAGGATTTACCCCTTACAGACGGGGTTAAGCACCGTAAGAGTACTGAATGAACGTATTCACAGGAGAGCTTTTACACATCACTAACTTTCCCAATCGATATATTGATACAGTAAAACTCCTGAGTGTTGCCTGGATTAAATAATAATAATAATAACAGAAGCTAGAGGCCATCCATTCATTCATCTTATAAGAAGTTTTTGTTGAGCATTCACCATGTGCAGGCACTGCTCAGTGCTAAGGATACAGCAGAGAACAGAGAACATTCTGGTGGGAGGCAGAAAACAAGTAAATAAATGAGATCATTTCAGATAGTAATTGTGCTATGAAAAATTCAAGACAGAAAAATTGGATCCTGAGTGATTGCTGGAAGCGAGGAGCTGGGAAGATGGTAGCACTTTTTTATTCTTACTGCAACAGGGCCTCACTCTGTTGCTCAGACTGGAGTGCAGTGGTGTGGTCCTGGCTCACTGCAGCCTTGACCTCCCAGCTCAAGCAAATGGAAACTACAAGCCACAGCAGAGAAGAAAAGAAAAAGAATTCGTATCAAAGACATAGCATAAAGTTGTCTTTTCCTCCTTAGATATGCATCCGCAGAGGCCTCCCTGTGGTGGTAACGCATGCTCTGGGACCCGAGAAAAGGGAGCAGGACAACGCCTGTGGGAAGGGCAGTCCAAGCAGACAGAATGCAGTTTATCTCTGAACAACACGGGGGCTGAGGGCGCTGACCCCCTCACAGTCAAAACTCCAAGAAAACTTCTTACTCCCTACAAACTTAACTACTCATAGCTTACTACTGACAGGAAGGCTGACCAACAGGACAAACAGTCAATGAATACCTATTTTATATGTGTATGTATTTTATGTTGTATTCATATGGTAAGGTGAGCCAGAGAAAAGAATATGTTATCAAGAAAATCCTAAGGAAGAAAAAATATATTTACTGTTCATTAAGTACAAGTGGACCATCGTAAAGGTTTTCACCCTCATTATCTTCATGTTGTGTAGACTGAGGAGAAGGAAGTGGTGGCGGGGGGGCGGGTGTTGGTTTTCCCATCTCAGGGGTGGCAGAGGCGGAAGGAAACCCATGTGTAAGTGACCCACACAGTTCAGACCCATATTGTTCAAGGGTCAGCTATAGCACGTGCAATGTCCCTGAGGCCACAAAGGGGTGGTGGCCCTCTCCTGGTACCAGAAGAAACTGGATAGTGAGAAAGTATCATTCATGGTTGGTGTGAGGAAGGCAGCAAGACAGAGATCGGGGGATTCACACCTAAAAGTCTATCGAGATGTCATGGTCATGATCATGACTGAATGACCTGGAGCCACTTGGTGCATCTCCAAAAGGACAAACTTGCTGTCAGGAGAGAGGACTTTATGCAGCCAAGACTTAATTTATAAAGGTTCAAATATTTACTACAGGAAATGTTCTTTAAAGATCTGTTGAGAATAAACCATAACGTGATTAAGAAAAATTGGCATATAGTAAAACGCATCCTCACCTTGAAAACTTAAAATCACCTAAGATGACGATGCCTCTCGCCGGTGTGGTGGAAATGAAGGCCGGCCATGGCAGCCCCGGGTGACAGCGCATAGTGGGCAGCCTCCTTGCCCAATCTCTCACTAGCCAGGACCCTCTGTCTCTCCCTCTCACCTCCCTCCTCTGCCTCCCTTACCCTGGTGGAAACTGCAAGCCACAGGGTAGAAAATGACAAGAATTCATATCAAAGACATAGAATAAATTTGCCTTTTCCTCCAAACCTGGTTCAGTGTCTGTTTTTTAAAACCGAAGTCCTCACAATTTGGTAATGTGGAGAAGCTCATTAACATTGTGCAGTACAGAGATTACACCCCCATGTAGGTACAGTGCCTACAATATGCGGAGCTGTAATTAATTGTTAAATGGTGAGTCATCCTCATGCCGGAGGAACACATTTAAACAGCCACAGAGGGGAGGCCTCCGGTTCCACAGAGACAAGGAATTCTCCTGGCTGCAAACAGCAGCCTCCTCAGAAGCCACCTCTCTGGGGGGAGGCAGAGGTGGAGAGAGGGGCAGGCAGAGCTCCAGGTAATCAACCCCTGCTGCTGCAGGAGATGCTGCCAGATTTGGGTATTCAGTCTTAAGGGATGAAGGCACAAACACAAGCACCTTCCTTCCCAAGGACATCCTTTGCTGTGGGCTGCACTGTGCTACGGCCTTGGATGCTAACCCGGCCTTGTCTCCCAGCCAGAGCGGTGTTCTGATTTCAAGGCCCGCTCACCCTCTGGGCCAGGCAAGCTGCATAATGAAAGAAGGTGATTTCCAAACGAGGCCCTTCCGGTAGTGAAAATTCATTTAAGAGAAAATAAATTTGAATTAAACTTACAAAACCCAGAACATGTAAATCAAGAGAGCATTCCAAATGAAACCGCAGCTTGGTCTGGAAACCATCTTAACACTGCAGTTCTAGACCTGGGTTCATTTCTGCACTGAACCGACTCTGCAGGTGATTACTTTCAGAAGCTCTGGTTCTATTAAAGGGTCCTCAAAACGGTCAGATTTTAAAATGAGTAAAATTAATTTCAGTTTGGTGCTACTGGTTCAAAAATTAATCATCTCCCAATTTGGTTCTATTCAATCATTGGCTCAAATGTGAGAAAATCTCACTTCTCTGTATGTTTTTGGAGGAGGGGAAAGGAAGGAATCCTTAGCTGATGACAAAATTTCAAATTTCTGATTTTTGAAGAAAGGCGGTTTTAGTACTTGCACTGAACATATCATAGGCTAAGATTTAAATGAACGCTAATAAGTAAAATTAAGTTAGTCACTGAAAAATTACTAGCCATAATAGGCCTTTATTACATAATAATGAGTGACATTAGATCACTGAGTCTTAACTTTTTAAATCAATGGGAAACACGGTTTGCATCAGATTTCCCTGGGCACAGTCTGAATGTACGCTGCCCGGCACTCTGGATTAAACTGGGCATTCTCTACGGTCAGCGAACGTCTCTGGTGGGCACAAGATTCAGGGAGATGGGGGTGGCAAAGAGATCTCCCAAGAGAGGAACACATGAATTTCCAAGTGTGGAATCTCAGTTTACACACTGTGGTGGGGAAAAGCAGTGGAGAGGGTGATGGGATTTAAACCTCCCAAGGGCGTGGTGGGTATGTTCCGGGCCAAGGTGGAGGCCAGTGAGTTGCATGTTCCTGGTTCTGCCAGCTTCCACTCCTGATCTTGGAAGCACAGCACAGTGCCTGGAGGAGGCAGGTGACTGGGGCCAGCCTGCACCTCGTGGAAAGCCAGGCTCTGGAGATAGCACTGGGCATTGAATTGCTGACCCAGAAAGGGTCAGCATTGACTCTGCTGGGCAGCTCCAGCCCATCTTTTCTGAGCAAAAGGCAGGTTGGTAACAATGTCCTGCTCAAAACCTGAGGCCCTAGAGCCTTCGCTTTCCCCTGCCCACCTGGCTCCTAACAGCTCTGGACCCGTTGGTCTGGGGGAGTTCTGAAAAGCCCAGGAGTGGTGTTTCAGGAGGCCATGCGGCTGCACACAGCCATGGCCATAAGAAGGCTAAACCCCGCAGCTCTGGTTGCTGCTTCCCCAGGACTGCCTGCGGACACCCAGTGACCTCTTGCTCCTTGAGGTCCTCTCAGCAAAGTAAAGATGCATGGGGCAACTGTCTTTTATGCTTTGGTATAAATGTGTTCATGTGCTGGCTGGAACTGCTGAAGGCCTTCAGGGAGCCTGCAACTGCAATTCTATATTATCCATTTGCAAAAGTACGATTTTCCGTTATGATTTATGGCAACCATACAGTGTGTCAGCTGTGTTATGCATTAAACAGGCCAGCCTGGAAAACTAAATGTCATTTAGGGTTTTCTAAGTTTGAAACACCAACTTAATAATAAATAAAAGAGCAGTTCAAAAGTTGGGAGTCATCTATAAATTACTTCTGTGTGAAAAACTCAAAATATCTTATCAATCATACCTCATCTGCACTTTCACAACACCTAAGTGAGGAAATTCTGACTTGCCTTTATCACAATTGATCACCTGAAAAGTAGCAGAGAATCCTGGATTCATTACTTCCCACTGTAACTAAGCTGGCAAATCACAAGAATCCAGGCCAGACAGACAAGAGGAGCTTCCTAAACCAACAGAAGGACCCTGGACTCTTTGCCCCAGGTACTAAACCAGCCTGCCTCATCCACTTTAAGTATAAAAAGAAGTCTCAAGAGAGTTCTCATCAGTTACACCATAATCTCTAAAGCAGAAGTTATTGGAAGAGAGGCCGAAAGATCCCGATAAGCTCCACTCCACATCCCTAAAGTTAGCCTTACTCCACTAAGATCCACTCAGCAGGAATGGTATACTTGGTGGGTACAGGCTGGGGGGCCATCTGATCTGAAGACTCCTCTGCCAGAGATGCTCTGGGAACTTGGACCATGTAGCCTCAGGGGTCTCTTTCTCCCAAAAGCTGGAGTCTCCAGGGATGCTGATATAAAATGAAGGAGTGGACTAAGTGGTCACTGTGGTCCCTTTCCAGATCTGACATATGAATTCTGTGTTTGGGGCTGAGGGGCAGCCCCTTCCTGGTTTAGACATGCCCTGTCCTGAGCACTGTCCAATTCTGGTGCAGAGCTAGAGCTAGATTAATATAATCCTGCGACTCCCTGAAAAATCAGTTCTAAAATCATTTCCCTATTCTGGTTAGGACACTCATCCATCTGTCCCCTCACCCTATAGAAGTGGTTTCCTAACCATTGCTTAACCCCATTCCGTTTGTCCAAGAGCAGAAGACATTTTGATAGTGGCATTTTTTTTTTCTTGTGACAGCAATGTTTTCCACTGAAATAAGAGAAACATCAAATCATAGATCTTTAGAGCTGGAAACCTACTTAAACGCATGTAATTCAATCCCACCACTTTCCCACAGGAGAAACTGAGGCCTGGAGTCTTGCCCAGTGGCAGGAGCAGTGGCACAGCCATGATTCCCAGCGCACTCCTCCCTGCTGTCCTGTGTTCTGTGGGAAAACGCCATTTCCTGCCGAAGAATCCCTACTTCCACAGGGAGGGCTGTGGTGAGGTCCTCCAGCTGTGATCAGGACAGGCCTGTAACCTCCCTGAGGCTTTGGGACACTAACACCCACTCCTTCTGACTTATCGCCTGGACCAAATGACAGTGTGTACAAGCACTTAGCACAGTGCCAGGCACGGCATGGCTGAGTGTCACCATCATCTCTGCTGCTGTCGATGATTTAAACACACACGCATCTCTTCTTTCATTCAGGGAAGTGTATTTGGTTCATTTGCGACAACATTAGAATACATTCCCTATTTTAGTGACTTGAAACTTTCTACCAGATCACTTCATAACCAGAAAGACATCCTAGTCAGTGTTTGCTCTTGGGAATAAAGTGTCCCAGTGTCCTCAGAAGACCTTAGTTCAGAAAACATTCCTATTTTCAACAGTGATGAAATTTTCAGATATTCCAGTACAGGATGCAGAGTAAGTCCTGGGGCACACTGTGCTCCTCTGAGGCCAGAAACCCAGTGACTCCTCCCCTCAGGTGCTCCATGGCAGGATCAGGACTTTGTGCATGAATGTTCCTGCATGAGAAAAATGGATCAAGCTGTGTGAACATAAGCGATAACAAGGAGAGAAGCTCAGATAACTTCTCCAGTCACTGAAACACCAGGCTCACGGTGGAGAGGTATGTAAACAAGAACATCACAAAGCAGGAAGGGGGAAGGAAGGAAGACAGACAAAGAGACCTAAACGGCAAAGTCATCAATGAAAAACATTTGGCAGAAAACATCCAAGAGCAAGAACTGTACATGCACAGAAAGGGAAAAACAAAGCTTACTAGCAGCACAAGTTCACCATGAGTAAGCTATGTAATATGGCTGCTCAGAGGAGGGGAAAGAGGAGAGAATCAGGAAGAGGAGGGGGAGCAAGAGGGGGAAGGGGAAGAGTAGGGAGGAGGAGGACCAGGAGGAGGAGGGGAAGAAGAGCACAGAGTAGGAGGAACAGGAGGAGGAGGAGGAGTGTAGGAGGAGGAGGGATAGGAGCAGGAGGAGGAGAAGGAGGAGGCAATGGAGGAGGAGCAAAAGGAGTAGAAGGAGGAGGAGGAGGAGCAGAGATGGGAGCAGGAAGAGAGGAAGGAGGAAGAGGACGAGAGGAGGAGGAGGGAGAGTGGGAGGAGCCAGAGGAGGAGTAGGAGGAGGAGGATGGGGCAGGTAACCTCGGGCTGCATCAGTGGGAATGCACTGACTCTAACAGGAAGCCTCTTACTGCCCGGGGTCCAGCTGGAGCTGCGGTTTCCTGAGTCAGGAATAAACACCAGGATTCATATGAGGGTGGCCAGAAGTGAGGCAGTGGGTAGACAGACAAGGATGGCTAACCTTAAGGAAGATAAGTAAGAAGCACAGGAGTGCTGTCTTCAATACCAAGACAGACATCCTAGGGGAGAGGGGAAACCTTCCTCCTCGGAGGACAAAATGAAGAGCAGCAGGTAGAAGATAAACACTGGCAGCTTTAAGAAAAACCTTCATTACAGTCATAATCTTCCCCGACAGATGGCCCAGACCTGGAGGTGTCAGGGCAGAGGCTGGACAAGATCTGTCAAGGCCGCTGCGGGAGAAGGGCCTCCTCAGCTGGGTGGCTGCAGAGGCCCCATCTAGCAGTGTGATATCAGGAAAGCAGGGAAGAAAAGGGTTCCAGCCCAGGGCCCTTGCCCAATTCAGGCGACTTGTGCTCCGCTTGCCTGAGTTCCCTCCCTACCTCTAAACAGAAGGAAAGGTGGCGATCTCTCAACACCAGCTTCTGCAGGGAAGGAGCGCATGGAACCTTGCAGCTTTGTCAGCCTCTTCCTTTCAGGTTTCTTCATGTAAAGCAGTTCCTCTGAGGTGACAAGTTTCTTTTCTTTTTTTGAGACAGGGTCTAGTTGTATTGCCCAGGCTGGAGTTCAGTGGTGGGATCTCAGCTCACTGCAACCTCTGCCTCCCAGGCTCAAACCATCCTCTCACCTCAGCCTCCTAAGTAGCTGGGATTATGGCAATTCACCAACAGGAATGGGTAATTTTTTACTTTTTGTAGAGATAGGGTTTTGCCATGTTGCCTAAGCTGGTCTCAAACTTCCAGGTTCAAGTGATCCACCTGCCTCAGCCTCCCAAAGTGCTGGGATTTTGGGCGTGGGCCTCTGCACCCGGCCTCAAGGTGACAAGTTTCAGCTACATCTTCCTGGCATGACCAGTAAGCCCCAGCATACCTGGCAGGAGACCATGATGTTCTCCCCTCACTCCAGGTATGGAATCACAGCAACTAACAGCTTCTCCTAGATGAGCCCTACAAATGGAAACCTACATGGAATGACATATTGAATTCGAGGGGGGACAGTCTTCTCAGACAGCTATTTAAAAGGTTCTCTTCCCATCTGTGCCTGATGAGCTCTCTTCTGACTCTGAATACAGAGGACAAAGGCCCATCTCCTTGGAAAAATGCACAGCATGAAATTCTGGCTTCACGCACGGTCTCCAGCTGTCCCTCACTGCTCCCCGGCACATACCACACTTGTCATAGCAGCACCCAATGCACCAAGTCTTCCAGGGCTCTGTGGAGGGGGCAGCGTGAGGGGAGTGCTGCCTTTTAATGGAGGAGCTACTATGTGCCAGGTACCATGTTATACACTTTCATACATTATCTTATGTGTTTATTTTTTTTTGAGCTGGAGTCTTGCTCTGTCGCCAGGCTGGAGTGCAATGGCACACTCTCGGCTCACTGCAACCTCCGTCTCCTAGGTTCAAGTGATTCCCCTGCCTCAGCCTCCTGAGCAGCTGGGACTACAGGCACGCGCCACCACACCCAGCTAATTTTTTATATTTTAGTAGAGATGGGGTTTCACTATGGCCAGGATGGTCTTGATCTCCTGACCTTGTGATTTGCTTGCCTTGGCCTCCCTAAGTGCTGGGATTACAGAAATGAGCCACTGAGCCCAGCCTCATACATTATCTTATTTTTCTCACAACAACTTTGCAATTGTAGTGCCAGCATTCCCATTCTACATAAGGGAAAATTAACTTTAATGAAATTAAACATAAAATTAAAAAGTACTTAAAAACTGACACAATCAGCTTCTGCCTTCTGAGACAGTGACATCCTTCAAAGCATGGGAAATTGATGTCTTTACCACCCCTCTCCCTGTAGAAGGAGACAGGGTCCACCCATGTGAGCCAGCCTGGCCTGCCATGAGTCCACAGGTGCGGGAATCCATGCACAGAAGAAGGCTTGGAGCTGAGCTCAAGGGTAGGGACTGGAGAGGACTGAATTGTTTTGTATAACAGGTCACGGTGGGTGTTAGAGTTGTTTGGGAGCAGCAAAGGGGGAGAGGTGGAAAGGGCAAGAAATATACAAAGACACCGCAGCCAACCTGGCAAAAAGGCCTCAGGGGATTTTTCAGCACAGAAGTTTCAGACATTCAACATTCACATTACCATGATGTGAGCTCCATCTTCCTAAAACTTGAGTGCAGACTGAACCAAAAATCTTGAGAGGGAGTGAAGGGTGTGTGTGTGTGTGTGTGTGTGCCTGTGTGTGTGAGTGCATGTTTGTATGTGTGAGTGCATGTGAGTATATGTGTGTGTGAGTGCATGTGTGTGTGCATGTATGTGCGGATGCATGTGTGGGTCCATGTGTTAGTGCATGTGTGTACGTGAGTGCATATGTGTGCCTGTGTGAACGTGTATGTGCCTGTGTGTATGTGAAAGCCTGTGTGTGAGTGCATATGAGTGCATGTGTGTGTGCATGTGTGTGTGTATGTGTGAGTGCATGTGTGTGTGTAAATTAAAGAAAAAGCATCAGGCCCATGTCTAGGTTAATCCACAGAAAAGGAAAGTCACAGCCAGAGAAAGTGACTCCTGGTGAGCCTGGAGCCAGCGTGACTGCAGAGGGCCAGTCCCCATGTGATGCCCACATGCTGGAGAAGGCCTGGGAAGAAGCACTGAGGTTGACACCTGGGACACCTAAGGACCAGGCCCAAGGCCACGCTGCTGGTGAGTGTGGGCCAGCGCTTCAATCCATTTCTATCTGAAGACATATCCAGGCCTTTTCTCCTTCCTTGCTTGGGTTGCTATTCTCATGTCCCTGCTCTCCTGGACCTAGCACCCAGCACCCAACACCCCACATCTCCCTGGCAAAATCCCCTCTGATGGAGCTTCTTCTGACTGCCCCAGGGTGAATGAGCTGCTCCGTGGGGTGGGGACGTGGCTGATGTGCACCACACCTGCTCTTCCTCCTGGGCACGCCACTGGATCACACTTCCCAGTCTTCCTGGACGAGGCAGGGCCACAGGCTGCATCCCAGCCAGCCAGTCTGTGATGTGAGCAAGAAAGAAATCTTTACTCTGTGAAGCCACCAACTGCTGCAGGTGGCTTGCTCCAGCAGACAGGCTACTCATAGCGTTGTGCTCCTCTCTCTACAGCTTCCTCACCCACCAGGCTATATTTCCATTTTCCACAAAAACGCCTCTTTTTCCACCAGATTGACCTCCTTGAGGAAAGGAACTGTATTATACTCATTTCTATATCCTTAGCACCTAGAATGCACAGTTTATGTCTTCATTAAGTGTGTAATGAATAAATAAGTAAATAACTGGCAGGGCCCAGTGGAGCCCAACACATCTATGATACCCTGAAAAAATTGATCAAAAGAAAAACAACCAGAAAACCAGACCCAACACTAGCTAAACCCCTAATGGAGGGAATGTGGGGGTTGAGGGGCAGGGATGAGTAAAGCTTTCCCAGCTGTGCAGTTCTTGCTGCACAGCCACACCTTGAATGTCAAAAACCTTACCTAGGAGAATGCTGGCGGGCAAGGGATTTTTTACTGTGCTCCATCCTACAGTATTTTGAAATCTTTTGTTTAAACCGATTGGCAACGTTTCAACACGCCATTTCACACAGAAGTACAATATTGCTAATTAGGCAATAAGGAGTAAGACAGTGTCATTTCACGGTAATGCATCATGCACAAAAAAGCCCCCTCCCTCCTTCCAATAAATTTTAAAGGATTTCACATCATCTCATTTTTAGTGCAGAAATAGGATTCCATTCCATTAACAAAGAGCAGGTTCTGGTTCACTGTGCTATTCCTCTAATGGAGAACCACAAGGCATGACCCAAGATGCTTCACCCGGGTGTGAGAAGCACTGGTACCCAGCCTTGAAGCTTTCGGCTCTCACCTGGATCACAGACAGCCCCTTTAGGGACCTCCTTGGTTCTCTCGCATCAGTGATCTCAAGGGATCTATATCTTCTTTTGCTGTAGGTAATTGCCTCAGGTATTTTTGTGAGTTTTTTTTTTTCTTTAAATATCACTAGTGATAAGAGCGTTTAATG
This sequence comes from Cacajao melanocephalus, assembly GCA_963573385.1. NCBI lineage: Eukaryota > Metazoa > Chordata > Mammalia > Primates > Pitheciidae > Cacajao > Cacajao melanocephalus. The sequence continues at coordinate 51,922 of CAUYLG010069523.1, read as the reverse complement.
AGCATGTTATTTTAATGGGGTTGGCCACAACTTCAGGCTGTTTTACTTTCGTTTTTCTTATGGCAGGTAAATCACAATGGTGGAGGATGGCCAAATGTTCCTTCATTTCCCTGCCCCTGCAGGTTCCCACTCCATGCACTGATAGCTTTCCAGCTGTTAGCAGCCCTCTGCCTGGAAGCTACCCTTTGGAAGCTGGACCTGGCCCCCTCACCTTGGGTAGTAGCCAGCACCCAGCTTAGGTCCCCACACAGGCAGCCACAATGGTCCATATGGCAGGTCTCCCTGTTTCCATGGACTGGGTCCTTCTGGCATGGGGAGCCTACTCCTGCAGCCTGGAAGGCTTTCTCCAGCCTTCTCTCCTTGTACACATCCCACTCTTATGCCAAGTCAGTTCTTCCCCATTCCTCTGGTAGCCATTTGGTGTTCAATATTTGCACACACAGCCAGCAAGGGGCCTCTGTCCTCACTGCATCTAGCACAGGGCTCTCTTACTGGGCAGGGGAAGAAATCCTGTATCTAGGTTACACTGGATCCACACATTGCTGCTAACCCAGGCACCATCCCAGGAGAACCAGTGTTCCCCACTTCTTGTCCTACCACTTAGAAAAGCTGAGCTGTTTGATGCTTAACATTGGGAATTTGTATTCCTCCTTCTTCTAAAGGATTTAAGGCAATTGATTTAGCATCATCTGGATAGTCGGAAATTTTCCACATTTCTCAGAGGACACTTCTTATATTTTATAAGGATGACACCAAATAAGAGATTAGAGGACCTAAGACTTAAGTAGAATATAGGCCTAGAAACTGAGTATCAATTTGCTGAAACAGTCTCTTTCTCTTTTTATTTATTTTTTTTCTCTCTCTGGGGATGGGGAGAGACAGAAGAGATTTTATCCATTAGGTGCAATAGGTTCAACTCTTATACCCTACAAGCTTTTCACTGCCCTGGTAAAAAAAAAAAAAAAAACTTGAAAACCAAAAACAAAACTAGATTGGGTCCAAAATATAAAACTACAAAATCAAAATGAATACTTAACACAACATCTACAAAAATTAACATTGTGTCAACTAGTCAAATGTGTCTCAGTTCATAGAGTTATCTATCAGTATAATAGAGTTTATGTTGTAAGACTAAAATGAATAATTTATTCTTAATAAAACTCAACATTATTAAAAATATAACCACTTTTTTCCAATTTCGTTATAGTAAATATATTCTATTTGATGTGGGAGGTAGATACATTTTCAGATGTTTGATGGGTGGAAAGGCAGAGTTACCAACTATCTGAGGGTCTGCGCCTTCGAAGGTCTTAAGAGACCTTGGGGAAGACGCCACTTATCAGTCTATGTGACCCCTAGGGTACATGCTGATAAGAAGTTCCTTTTTTGAGTTTTTAATTCCTAGTGAAAAGCCTCCTACATGGGTTGCTTGTGCTGTTGGGTATCTGCTTCTGACAAGAGCAGAGCCAGGGCTTTGGGAAAGGCAGCTCCCAACCTGTGGCCAATGCCACAGCATGGGCCAAGGTGCCTCCCCAGGCATCTTGCTCACCCTTGGTGCCCATGGAATGGCTCAGTCCCTGTCCCGGGAGCAGCAGACTCTTCTCTGAGATCAGGATGACCCGTCAGGGGCCTGGAGCCCCAGCCTTCTGCTGCAGGCATGAGGGATGTGGCAGCAGGAGGGGTCACCGAGCAAAGTCGGCTTTTGCTCCTTAGTAATCTTTCTCTGGAGGACAGGCAGGGACCCCACAAACCAATCAGCACCCCTGTGGGGACCACCCTGCTTCCTTGGTCACTCTGGTTCTCACCACAGTGCCCACACCTTCAGTCCTTTGGCCTGTCGGTCACTGATTCAGAAAGGTGGGTCTCTTCGCCCTTGCCTGGAAGAATCAGCTTTTCCCTTTGTGAGAGGGGAGACTTACCCAGAGCTCCTAGGAACTGATAAACTAAGCCATTGCACATATGCTGAGCCTTGGAAAGTGGCTGCAGCCTCCAGAGGGAAGTTTCTGTGTGCTCCCTTCGTCCCTTGCTGCCTCAGCCTCTCTCCTGCCCAACCTCAGTTCTTCATGAAAATCATTTCCCGGCCATTGCTGATTTATATCTTTGGCCCAAGATAGAGCAGCTGCTATGGGGGCTGGCTTTGCAGAGACGTCCCTACCAGGGTAGAGTGCCAGATTAGAACTCTGAACCTGACCTGGGCCCTAGCTCCACCACACAGAGGCTGTGCAGTGCACCCTAGGATCATTTAACCCTTCTGACCTCAGTTTCCCCAACCATAAAACAGAAAATAATATCCACTTAGAACGATGGTAAAAATTAAATTAGATACTGCCTAGAAAAGGTTCTGAAAACATGAAATGGTACACAAACGTAAGATAAAATTGTACCATGAGTCTGTGTGCTTGACTCTGCTGACAACAAGCAGAGCCCAGAGTGATGGGGGCAGCAGGATGGGCAAGGGGTGGGGTGTGCTCACAGCCAGTTTTTAGGGAAAGGAACCTCACAGGAACAAATGGATGGTACAGCACCAGGAAGAGAAGCAAGAAGTGTCACATATGTTTAAGATAACACACTCTCGGTCAGGCAGACCTGAGTGCAGAGCCACCACTCTTTTAGTCATGTGACCCCTCTGGGCCTCAGTTTCCTCTTCTGGTGAGTGGCCCCTGGGATTGTTGAAAGGATTAAAGGAGGTCATGTTGATAAATAGCTAGGCGTAGTACCTGGCATTGGCATACAGTAATCACTTAAGAAACCCTACTATTATTAAACTGATGTCCATCATGCTATGGAAACGTGTAAGTACTGAATCCCAGGCACAAGCTGTGAAAAGTCAGGGATCAATAAATCTTTAAGTAGGGTCCCCAGCACTTCTCAGGGTCTGTCTCTCAGACCCTGACTTCCAGGGTTCTTAGTCTCTCTTTTTCTCCCTTCATTTCTTTAAAAAAAAAAAATTAAAAAAAGTGAATCCAAGTTCTTTTGGGTAGAGGCACATTTCTCACTGAAAGGAACCCCCACCACATCAGTGGCCACCTGCCCATGGCCTGCAGCCACTTCAAGGATGTCTCCAAGTGGATACAGAGGCAGCCACCTCACCTCACCCAGTCACCTGGGCTTAGACCCCAAGAGAGCCTGCCTTCCCAGCCACCCATAACATGAGCCGAGCAGACCCACCACACAGCTGGGGACTGTGACCAGATGCCAGGAGGGAACCGGGAGGGCTCTGTGCTGGCCACATGTCAGGAAGTAAAACCTTTATTGCAACCATTCCACTCTAATTGGTCCTTGGCTGGGCAGTTTTCCCATAAAGATGAGAGGACTGGAAGAAGCTCGTCAAAAACTACCGCCTGTGGTGGGGACAGCTGCTGACGCGAGTCTGGCCATAGCCTCCTCGGAGTAGGGGACGGGGTGAGGCGTCTGAAAGAGGAGCCAGACAGTGGCCGGGAAACGATCCGTGGCCTGGCTGAGAAAACCAATCAATCAGGCCACAAGTGTGCACTGGGCACTCGACAAGCGACAGCCACAAAGAAGTCTGAGAGACTACAGGAAGTCTAGGCTGCTGCCCAGGCGTGCTGGAGCCCACCGGGCAAAGACACATGGTGCAGGAGGAAGGGAGAGTGAGGCTCCCAGGCCACTTCCGCCCAGGGCCGCACAGACAGGGCGGAAGGCGGTGCTGGGGCTGCCCTGACCAAGTGCCACAGACAGGGCAGCTTACACAACAGAGATGAACTTCCTGAAGGCTGCAAGTCCAAGATCAAGGTGCTGGCAGGGTAGATGTCTCCTGAGGCCTCCCTCCCTGGCTTGCAGTTGCCTGTCTTCTCCCCATGTTTTCACGTGCCTTTCCCTCCGTGTGTGTCTGCATCCAAGTCTCCTGTTTTTGTTGGAGAGGACACCAGTCATGTTGGAGTAGGCCCACCTTAATGATCTCAGTCGAACCTAATCACTTCTTTAAAGACTCTGTCTCCAAATGCAGTCCCATTCTAGAAGTACAGAAGACAGGGCTTCAACACATGAGTTTTGGGGGGACCCAACTCACCCCATAAGAGTGAGCCAAGAGGCAGCTTTGTAGACAGACCAAGTGGGCTTCCTGGGGTTAGGGTGAGGCCCTGAGAGCATGGTGGGATATGGAGAGTAGACGGGTGGGGAACAGGTGCAAGAAGTTGCTCCAGGATGGAGGAAGGACTGTCCGCTTCCCTCCTGCAGAACAACTCCTCCCCATTGTCCATCTCGCCTGCCTGCCTCACATTAAAATAGAGAAGAATTTAGGCCACAGGTGAAGTGGAAGTGACAAAAGCCAGGGAAATAGAAACCCGAGAGAGACAACTTGGAGGATGGCAGCGGGAACATGTGAACTCCCCCTCTGCTTGGCCATGGCACGGTGAATGAGCTACAGCTGTGTTGAGTTATAAAGCCCAGGAGAGATGAGCAACACGAACTGAGATTCCATGACTTCCAGTAGGGCCTGTCCCAAAAAATATTAGCTCCACATGCCTTTCCTTAGGACTTTAACCCCATTTATAAAAGTAAATACCCAGAGGTGGGGTCACATTTTAATTCACCCTGCGCCCTTTAGATGCCAGTGCTAATGGGCACGTTTGGGAATAGCAGAACTGGGAATATAAAGAGACTGCGCCTCCGAGCAAGGTTGGAAAGCAAGGTTCTGTGCTCACCTCTCCGCAGCACCTTGTTTGCCTGTCTTCCTCACTAGAACCTAAGCTCTGTGGGCACAGGACTTGGCCTTGCTCCTCGCTCTGCTTCCAGAGCCCACAACATGCCTAGAACATGGCAGACGAGCAAGAAATAGTTGTTGAACAGATAAATGAACGGACTAATGAACAAACTATGTAGAAAGATACTTAAGCACTCGACAGTTTCATATTCTAGGTTCATCAGAGAGGCAATCACATTCTCGGGTCGACGTGGTCTATGATCAGCCCTGCCAGGAATGATGAAGAAACATGTACCCTAAAGTCTTCACCAAAGACTCCAAACTAACACAAACTTATCTCTCATTATCAGGGGACCAGATCATCCGCAGCAACCCGAAGCAGCTGTGAACCTCTGTCCCTGCAGTGGTAAACACAAGGGCACGGCCAGGAAGTCAGAGCTCCTCCTACAGTCCATGGGGCATCTTAGAAGACATGCAAGAGTAAAGAAAACAAGTTACAAAGCCGAGCCTCATGGCCTCAGAAGACGCATTGAATAACAAGTCCCCTCAGCTGCTAACCACAGAGCCGGCATTCTCTTCCTGCCAGCTTTCAACACGCACACCTGAAAATCCTTCAGAACAGCAGCAGTCCCAGCTCTGGTGCCTGCTTGCCTTGCCAAGGAATGAGAACGGCAGGCAGTGGGGGATGGGATGGAGACAAGAGAGAGAAGATTCCTCCAGAAAAGGACTGGGCCAATGAGGAACAATTGCAAAAGCTTTCAGACCACGCAGAGGCTGGCCCTCCTGCACACACCAGATCACTCTGTCTCTCTCTTCCACGCGGATGGATATAATTCACAACAGATTTTACGTTTACAGGAACCAGACTGAAACATTTTCCATGCTGACTTTTCAGGCTAGTGACAACTAAATGTCTTAAGAACCTCCAGAGACAGAGCTGATGAGACACCCCTGTTTCCCCAGCTGCTGCCCTACCGCTGGAGAGCCCCATGACTAACTACCTGTTCCTATTTCCTGAACCACCTGGCAGGAGGGCAAGAGAGGATAGTGGAGCAGGACTAGCCAGCCCTGGGGCCTTTTGCTTCCCAAGCCCTCGAGCTCCAGCCCTACTCTGTGCCCAGTAGCACATAGCATTCGAGGGCGCATCTTCATTTGTGTGGGACCGTGAAGCACTTTGACATTCTATGAAAGCCAGGGCATCTGTCTCCAGAAAAAGACACACACAACCTTTGTTGGTATACATTGTCAGCAGGTCTCCAAACTGAACTGTGAGTCAGAATCACTGGGGGATCTTTTCTGATTCCCATGCAGCCCCTTCCCACACTTATGGAAATAGAATCTCTAGAGAAGGCAGCCCAGACTTTGTGTTTAAGAGACCATTCCCAGTGCTTCCCAGATCAGCGGGACACCAACCTATGACCAGGTGTTAGGGAACTTCTGCATAAGGACTCGTGCACCTCAGGTGAAGGAGTTCTGTTCTCCTCCAAGGTCAGGAAGGGGAAAAAAAATTTTTTTTTGAGCCAGGAATTATGTTAAGTGGCTTCCCTAAATTAACTCATTTAATTTCATTTGTATAGACATCATGTTGAGGGTTGGGCATGGTGGCTCACGCCTGTCATCCCACCACTTTGGGAGGCTGAGATGGGAGGGTTGCTTAAGGTCAGGAGTTGGAGACAAGTGTGGTCAACATAGTGAGACCCCATCTCTATGAAAGCCACTAAAAATAATAATTTTTAAAAAGTAAAATAAAAGAGCATGTTGGGGAAGTAATATTATCCCCATTTAAAAGGTGAAGAACAGAGGCTCAAAAAGGTTAAGGATTACCTGGTATGTGGTAGACTAAGGACTGAAACCAAGACCACATGATTCCAAAGTCCTCTCTTCCAAGGACAGTACCATTGAAACCCTGCCTGCAAGATGTCTGGACACGCACCCCTTCCCGGAGCCACCTCAGGGTGGGTGTGCCTTCATCAGGATGCCTGTTATCACCGGGTCATCGTGGACCACTTCCTCCTTCCCCCACCTTGGACTCAGGGATGTTCAAGGGCACATCCCAGTTCCTTGCAGTCCACAGTCCCTGGCACACTTCCAGTCCACAGTGGGCACTGGACAAATATTCTGTGGAGGAATTAGACAAAGGAAAAGAGAGGGTAGGGTTAAGCTCACCACCTTCCCCCTATAAAAGTTTCACAAGAGAAGTCATTTCACCAGAATGTCTTTTTACATTCTGTAACATCAATACTATAAGATACCAGTGACCCCCACAGGGCTCACCAATATGCAAAGAGACTGTGGAGTGGCTACAAATATGAGTGAATTTTAATTTAAAGTGGTTGAGAAGGGGAAAATAAATCCCCATGAGGAGAGATTTGGAAAAGGCATTGGGAGAGGGGCTTCCTAGAAGCAGAAGCAAAAGAAACCATCAGCATACCCACCCCAGCGCGCATGAATCCATCACAGTAACAATACCACGTTCTCACTTACACAACGTGGAGCCTGTGTTTGGCTTTCACCATGTTACCTGATTTGCTCACACAATTTTATGGTGGTTGTTCTTGATGAATATTACTAAAGAAGATTGCATGGGTTCAAGGCAGGTACCACCATTTTTTTTGTAGACAGAAATTCACACATAATCTCGCCAGTTCCCTCCCAATGTTAAAATCCCCTCTCCAATACCGCCCTCAGCCACCCAACCTCTCCTTGAATGCTCTCAGGGATGGAGAACTCCTGGGCTCTCAACGTGTTCCATTTCTGAAGAGCTCTCTACTGAACCCATACCCTGGTTGGAGTTCTACATTAATGAGTAATCCAAAATCAGTTTACTGTTGCTCTGCACGACCCCCTTAACACACATCTTGCCTGCATCCTGCAGCTGTTGCTCTGTGCCGGGGGCAGAGCATCCCTGCTGCCCATTTCCTACCCTCACTAAGCTCAAGTGTTCTTTTCTATAAAATGGTAATAACAGTAACATCTACCCCCTGGGATTATTGTGAGGATTCAATAATGAGCTGTAAACAAATGATATCATGGATGTATGTCCCTTGGCCTACAATAACGGAAATATTAACTATTATTGCTCTTATCTTTCTTGCCCTGGCCTGCACACTACTCTCTATCCTTCTGTGGGTGCAGCTTGGGATTGTGTCATCTTTGTAGCAGTTCTGATGGCAACAAGAATAAAATAAAACACCTGTATTTGTTTTCATGGGCATGACCCTCCAATCTGCACTCTGCTATAACATATTTCGGCAACTGAGTTTTGGGATCTAATATCGGACACGAATGTTTTCCTATTTGTTTCAGCTTGCCAAATCAGTCTGCTGTGATCATGCTGATCTTAACTCTGTCCCCACACTGAAGGCCTGGGCGCTGCCCCTTCCAGCCGTCTCCCCACTTGTATCTTAGAGATTCTCTAAACAACTCAAGCATGAGCCCAAAAACTAGAGACTCAAGAACTGCCTCTGTGAGAGGACTGCCATTCAGCTGCACATTTTCTAGATGAGGAAACGGGGGTACAAAGAGATTAGATGGGTACAGGAAATCACAGAGGTAGTAACGATCACTGTTACCGCCGTCACGGACTGGGCACTCCTGTCCACAGGCACTAAGCAAAGACCCCATGCTTTACACAGGGGTCTCCTCAGATTGTAACCCCCCCCCAGAGGAAAACAGTTGAGTCTAATATGTAGGTCCCAAAACTCAGTTGACAAAACACACACTAGGGGACTGCAGATTTGAGGGTCATGCCCATGAAACAAATCCATGTGTTTTATTTTATTCTATTCTTGCTGCCATCAGAACTGCTATGAATATGACACAATCTCAAGCTGCACCCACCCCCAGAGGGCAGGATGCATGGCTGCAGCATTCAGCACCCTGTACTGTGCACCCAGCTCTGTGCCAGGCACACACTAGGGACGCAGCAAACACTTGCTGAACAAACATTTGACATTTCCAACAACCCTCATTTTGAAAATGATAAAACCTAGACTTTAAGAGATTAAACAACTGACTCGAGGTCCCCAACTGATTCTGGGACATGCTGTGATTAGAACCCAATCTGCCTGGCTCCAAAACCAGCCCCTCACTTCACCTCCCTATCAGCAAAATTGTTCTAGAACACAGCGCACTGGGCAGTCTCTCAGCATTACATCTGGGAACTGAGCCACTACAGTCACATGCCCCAAACTTACATCTAAACAAGAAAAGTGGGGAAAACCTACCAAGACCTAAAATATCTTTGAGCAGAGAAGATCCTTTAGCCTCTCCTCCCAAAATGACTCACTTTCTGGTTCCATTCTCCCACTGACTCATCCTGCTGGGACATTTCGCTTCCTCCAAAGCAGAAGGGCTCCATGCCAGGCTTGCCAGCACTCAGGCCCTGCTGGGCTTCCTAGCAGAAGCCGGTTCCAGGGAGGAATGAGAACCAGGGCCTCTGTCTCCTAATGTTTGCCAACCACCCCTTTGCCCTTTCCCAGACACCAGGGAAGAAAGAAGAGGTTCTTTCTTTTCATCCACACTTAAGAGTATGTGGTGTTTCTGTGTGTAGGTATGTGTTTATATTTGCATGCGTGTTTACTCAGAACGAAGGCTTCATCCATCCATCTACCGTGTGCTCAACCTTACAACAGATACTGTCGGGGTTACAGGGAATGAGAGGACATACTCTCCATTCTAGCAAGTGTGAGCAAAGACTCAGAGTAAGGTTGCTCAGGAGGCAGTGGAGGGCCTGCCTGACCAAAGGATGAGTGGAGAAAGAAGGGTGGGGCCTTGAGGACTAAACTCAGAAAATTCTGATTTTTCACCTGTCAGATGAAGAGAACCGATCAAAATTTCATTCGAAGCAGAGAAGGAACATAGTAGAAGCCAATTCTTGGGAGCTCAGTCCAGCAATGGTGTATACAGTGGTTTGGAGGCAGGAAGATGAGAGCTCTTCCTAAGAGCAGGCTAGCATCCAATGAGCATGGAGCAGGTATATTTCCATTCAACAGCCAAATATTCATCTGTGGTCATTACCATGAAATTTCATTCTTTTTCAAGCTACTCTTTGCCGATCTCCATTTTCCAACTTCACTCATGTCTGTTCCTTCCTCTGGACATCCTTCTTTTTAAATCTCTTCCAATTTGGGGATTCAGATCTGGAGCCAATATTCAAGCAGCATTCCACTAATTGCAATAATATTTTCTAACACAATAGGGATCTGGGTCAACGTTCAGTATGCAGAGCCCAGAGTTTTTGTGGTGCTTATTAATCAAGCATCCAGTGAGGCAAGAGGCTAGATGACTCAAAAGTCCTTCCAACCTTAAAGAGTCCGTGAGTCTAAAGTACTGACTCCACTAATAGGTTTTTATGTTTTCTTTCATTAGACAACTCACTTGTTCAGGAACATGGCTAAGACCACGCACACCACCTCCTCACTTACTTCTGTGCTGGTGGAACCCCTGGCTCCAACTGGCAGGATGCCTGCCACAGCCATGAGTGCCTGGAGACACAGAACACTGAGAGTTTTAGAAAAGACTGGCTTCTAAGTCATCAAACATTCATTTTAATGCTTGTTTATCCATTAAATAAGTATTAAGTTGTTCTAACTACAGAAAAGACCCCCATCACATCTGTCTTCCTTTTTTTTTTTTTTTTTTTTTTGAGGCATATTATTGAAAGGTCACCCCAGGCTGGGGTGCAGTGGCACAATCACAGCTTACTACAACCTCCACCTTCTGGGTTCAAGCGATTATTCCTGCCTCAGCCTCCTGGCTAACTGGGACTACAAGCGCCCATCACCTCGCCCAACTAATTTTTGCATTTTTAGTAGAGATAGGGTTTTGTCATGTTGGCCAGGCTGGTATCAAACTCCTGACCTCAGATGATCTGCCTGCCTCAGCCTCCCAAAGTGCTGGGATTATGGGCTTGAGCCACCGCACCTGGCCTATCTTTTCCTTTTCTTCTCAGGGCCTGTGAATTTGTATGGGAGGATAAAGCACATTCGTAGGTCCTGTTAATCATCTGGTACTCAGTCAGTTCCAAATGCTCCCCAGTGAGAACCAGGTTATGAAGGAAGTGGGAGAGTCTTCCCTGGGGCCAGGAAAGGAAGGCATTTTCCAGGAGCAGAGAGATGTTCACAGCCTTCTGTGACAGCCCCAAAAGGGGCCCTCTTCAGGTCTTAACAACCAGCTCTCCAGACACAGGTGCCTTGATATCACAAGACAGCTGCTTACACACCTGCTCAGATGCTGTAGCAAACTTCTGCAGATCCCTGGATTGTCTCAAAAACACAATCCTACATGCAGCATCAACTCTGAATTAGGTTCATCCCATGCAAAAAGCAAAGTCCATGCCTCCTACAGGTAGTGCATGGCCCCTTGAAGAAATTCAGCAGGTGCTAGTTCCTGACAGCCCCTGGTTCCTCCAAAACCTCCTAGCATGAAAATTCTATTTCCTCTCCTGTTAAACTGATGGATATTGGTGGCTACCAAAGAATGATGCCCATTCGAAATGATTTGCTGCTTCCCCAGCAAGCAACTTTACTTTTAATAAGAGGCAGAGAGTCCATTCCTAAGTCCTGATATCCCTTCCTTGGAGAATCTGCTTCCTTAACTGTGTTCTTCCTTTTTCTGCAGATCTGCAGTTTGAGAAGAAACTTGCAATTTGAAAATGCCGCCCTTCTCCCAGCTCCTCACCTCCCTCGGTGTGTCTCATCTTCATGCTAGGCTTGTGGGAATCTCAGGTTACACAGAAACACTGGAAATCAGCCTGGCATGGGGGCTCATGCCTGTAATCCCAGCACTTTGGGAGGCTGAGGCAGGCAGATCACCTGCGGTCAGGAGTTCAAGACCAGCCTGGCCAACATGGCAAAACCTCGTCTCTACTAAAAATATAAAAATAGGTGGGCATGGTGGTAGGGGCCTGTAATTCCAGCTACTCAGAAGGCTGAGGCAGGAGAATCATTTGAACCTGGGAGGTGGAGGTTGCAGTGAGCTGAGATCATGTCACTGCACTGCAGCACAACAGAGTGAGCTTCTGGAGAAAGAAGAAAGAAAAGAGAGAAAGAGAGAAAGAGGGAGAGAAAGAGGGAGGGAGGAAGGAAGGAAGGAAGGAAGGAAGGAAGGAAGGAAGGAAGGAAGGAAGGAAGGAAGGAGGGAGGGAGGGAGGGAGGAGGGGGGAGGGGGAGAGGGAGGGAAGGAAGGGAGGAAGGGAGGAAGGAAGAGAAACACTGGAAATCAGGACAGGGAATGATGAGAAGGAATGCTTGCAAGCTTTATTTGAGGCAAGATCTGCTTGAACTAGATTCTGTTTGTTTCTTATTTGTTTAAGAATCTGCTGTAAGTTGAGGTGGAGTGTCTCTCTTGCTTTCAATGCATACACAAACCCAGAGGAGAAGAGGAACAATAGGAGCAACTACCTGACAAGGATAGAGGCGGCTTGTATAGTCCCCTCTCCTGATTGCTAAGCACCCAGAAATTGACCAACAGCCTTTGATAGGAGAGAGTTACAGGCAAGGAGAGATGCTTGTCCACAGAAAGGCTCTCTGGGTGTTGGGAAGGCAGCCTGGGTAAAAAGTGCTCTCCAAGCTGGCTGGAAGAGTCTGGATGGAAAGGAAAAGGTGCCCCATTGCTCTGCACCTCCTGAGTAGCTGGAATTACAGGTGCCTGCCACCATGCCCACCTAAATTTTGTATTTTTAGTAGAGACAGGGTTTTGCCATGTTGGCCAGGCTGGTCTCGAACTCCTGACCTCAGGTGATCTGCCAACCTCGGTCTCCTTAATCAGGCACCTCTTGGTTCAGCTGACCTGGCCATGGGTGGAGTGGTGACTCTCTATAGATGGATGGCCGATCCCACCACAAATGCTGACTGAGTTCTGGAATCATGAGACATTTCCTCTGGATGTGTCTAGCTAGCCAGTGCCAATTCTTCAGTGATGGTAAAGACAGTCCAACAGACTCATCACCAACTGTGAAAGAAGATGGGTCAAGTGACAGCATTATCCTCCTGTATCCCACTTTCAGCATGAAATGGAATTCCACTTCCCTGGGGTGATGGACATGTAGCCATTTTGTTTAGAGACTCAGGGAGGAAGGTTTCTGCTCTGGGATTTTATGTCCTGAAGCGCTCAAGGAGAATGCTATGCCTAGGAATTTTAAAGGATGGAACTGAGAGAGAAGCATTTCCTGTAATGTAGGATGCACAGAGGACCCCTAGGAACATGTGAAGCACCTGCCACTGCCCCTCCCCACCATCCAGGCACTAGATGACAAGGAAGGAAGCTTGACCAGGGCTGAAGTCTTTCTGCTTTCAAGCCTAAACTCAATTCTACCCTTACCTGACTTCTCTATACGCTCCCCAAGCAGCCAGCAGGACCCTTTAAAAATGTGAGTCCGACCATACCTCTGCTTACAGTCCTCAGGGCTGCCCATCTCATTGAGGGGAAAATCAATGTCCTGAAAATGGACATTGCCTGGTCTGCCTGGTCTGCCCCTGTAGGCGCCTCTCTGGGCCATCTCCTACCATCTTCCCCCAACAGGCTCCACATCAGCACCCCTGCCTCACACACTCCAGCCTGCTGCCTGGCCTGCTCCTCTCCAGCAATTTCTCACCTTCTCAGGAGTTCGCTTAAATGTCACCTTCTGACCCTATTCAAGATTGCAAACCCAAATCCTAGCCCTCTAGTATCCTCATGTCCCTGTCCTGCTTTGCTTTCCTCCATAGCCTATATCATCCCCAAACTTTATTGAGTTTGGGGATGATATGGCACCAGCATGCCAGTTTGTTCACTGTTCATCTTCCCCTACTAGAATGTAAATTCCAAGAATGCAGGCATTTTTATCAGTTTTGTTCACTGCTGAACCATCAGGATGTTAGAACAATACCCAGCATATAGCAGAGACTCAATAAATATTTGTTTAATCAATTAATTAAAGATCTATCCTCCCTTGCAAGGGACCAACTCATTACTTTGAAAATCGGTAAGTGATGAGAAAGCACCTGTCTTTCTTTTTCTGCCACATGGTATTTCAGGGTAATCAAACTGTTGATGACAGAGCGTTCTTCTTTATAGAAGAATTCCAGCTACTCAATGCAAAAGGAACGATAGAATCAGAAAATGAGCATTTCAAGCCCTAATGAAATAATGGATCTTGGCAACAACTGTCGATGGATGTGAAAGCCATCAGGGGAAAGGCTGACGGGGCCTCAGTAACAAATGAGGGACAAGGTTGTCGATCCAGAAGCCCACCCACCCATCTCAGCATCACAACAGGATAACCATGGCTGCCATACCCCTGACCCTCCCTTCAAAACAAATAAACCCTGAACCTAACTTCGAGGTCACAGAAAACATGGAGGATGAAGGGAAAAATTAAAGGACAAAATGAGGAAACCGCCAACCAAATCAAAATGAGGGACATTCTGCAGGACAACTGACCTAGTTTCTTCAACAAACAAATGACATGCAAAATGGGAGGGGAACAGTTACACATAAAAAGAGATTTACAACATGTGCAAGCAAATGTAATGTGTAGACTTTATTAGAATCCTGATTCAAACCAACCAGCAAAGATATTTTGACATAATAAGGGAAATTTACATGTGAACTGAATATTAGATAATATTAAGGATCTCCTGCGTTTTACTGTTATTGTTATCTGGAGTGACAAAGACATTTGGTTATATATATTTTTAAAAACTTGGCTGGGTGCAGTGGCTCACGCCTGTAATCTCAACACTTTGGGAGACTGAGGTGGGCAGATCATGAGGTCAGGAGATTGACACCATCCTGGCTAACAGGGTGAAACCATGTCTCTACTAAAAATACAAAATATTAGCCAGGTGTAGTGGCATGCACCTGTAGTCCCAGCTACTCAGGAGGCTAAGGCAGGAGAATCGCTTGAACCAGGCAGGCAGAGGTTACAGTGAGTGGAGATCGTACCATTGCACTCCACCTGGGTGACAGAGCAAGACTCCGTCTCAAAAAGAAAAATCTTGTCTATTAGAGATGCATGCCAAAGTACAGCTGACCCTTGAACAACACAGGTTGGAACAGCGTGGGTCACTTACATGTAGATTTTCTTCTGCCTCTGCCACCCCTGAGACAGCAAGACTTAGCCACCCTCCTCCTCCTCTTCTCTTCCGCAGCCTAATCAACGTGAAGACAAGGATGAAGATCTTTACAACGGTCTGCTTACACTTAACGAATAGTAAATATATTTGTTCTTCCTTAGGATTTTCTTAATGACATTTTCTTTTCTCTAGCCTACTTTACTGTAAGAATACACAAATAATACATATAAAATACACAATACGTGTTCATTGACTGTTTATGTTATTGGTCAGGCTTCAGGTTAACAGTAGACCATTAGTAGTTAGCTTTTGAGGGAGTCAAAATTTATGTGCAGATTTTTGACCATGCAAGAGGTCAGTACCTCTAATCCCCATGTTGTTCAAGGGTCAGCTATACTCACAGATGAAATTACGTAATTGCTGGAATTGGCTTCCAAACATCCCAGAAAAGAAAAAAATCTTGAGGGAAACAGATAAAACCAAATCAGCAACTGTTGATGACTGCTGAAGCTGGAGCATGGGAACTCATGATCGATGTCTCTTTGATGACATTTGATGACATTATAAAATTCCATTTTAAAATATAAAACTACCTGTCTTATAGACGAACTTAATGAGGTTAAAAAAATTCAAAGTACCTAGAATAGCTTTGTGCACCCCATCAATTCTGGCTGGAGGTCAAGTACTAGAAGCTGAAGAGCTGGTCATTCTCTAACTATAAAGACTTGCCTCCCCTTGTAGAGAAGGCACCTCTGCCTGCAACAAAGCCCAGGCACTGGTGATGTCTAGAGTTTTCCCTCTTGCCTGAAGGCCCTGGGAAGGCTGGCCACCGTTTCTTTGGGATTCCACTTCCCTTTACCATGTAAGGCCACACATGTCCCTCTTGTCTGCCTCCTTCCCCTTGGGTATCTCCTCTGCCTCTTAGATGTTCTTTAGCCACAACTAAATATATTATGTAATAAATCTGTGAACTTGTGTGGAAAGTATTAAAACTCACCCTTTGATGTCTGCTGCTGATTCTAAGGGGGAACGCGGGCTAATTTTTCTTGAATTCCAGGCCCTTAAAAGGTAGGTAATATTGTCCCTGATACCCACATGAGGAAACAAAACTGCAGAGAGACTGGTGAAGTTACCAAGTTACAAGGCTCCCCATCATCATAGCAGGATGCATGTGGTGCCTACTTTGAGTTGGCCGTGGTTCTAGTAGTAGGTTCTGTGGTTAGCCCCGTTTTACTGATCAGGGAACTGAGGCACAGGAAGGTTAAGTCTCAAGCCTAGTCAGGGGTTGGAGTGGTGATGGGGTGTGTTGGGGTAGGGCTTGAGCTGGATCCTGACAGTGAGGCGAATGGGCTCAGGCAGGGAGGAAGGGAGTCCCACTCCCAGCAGAAGATGGGGATACAGGGTGGAAAAACCTACTGCACATACAGCATGCATCTCATTGCACCTGGTATCAACTGGGGTGATTACATATCTCATGGATCATAAGGTGACCACATGACCCAGCTGGCTTAGGCCAGTATTTGTTCCCAGATAATCATGCTGCCTTTCCTTCTCAAATATGTCCCAATTTGGATGATAAATTGTATGATCACCTTCCATCATATGCCCTTCTGGGGTAAGAAAAGCACGTAACAGCCAATTAATTAATACCTGTTGAATAAAAGGTTAATGAAATCTTTTTCCCATGGTGATAAACCTTCCTGGAAATGAAGAACTGACTAAGTCATGGTCTCTGCAGTTTCCTTGGTAACTCTCTATGACCCACAACCCTTTCCTAACTTCTCCCCCAAGACTTAAATCCACTCTGCCCCAGTCCCCTTGGTCATCCCACTGCAACTCTCAGAGCAGTGAAGTGGACCTGGGTTAGGGCCCAACACAGAAACTCTTGCACTCTTCCTTTGTCACTCTTAAGGAAGAGACACCCTGGACACACTTATCCCACTGCTTCCCTTGCTCACAGTAAGCCCTGCTCTCTCCTGGACAGATGCCTGTCTCCTGTCTGCAAACGTCCCTGCCACTCAGAACTCAGTCCTTCCTGATGAATCCCTCTCTCAGCTCCTCACCCATTCTGCTGTCTGCTGCCACTTCTGGTCTCATGAGGCCCCAGCCAAGGCTGGCCAGCTTCCCTGGCCCCACCCTATATCCACTCCCCACAGACAAGGTCCATCAGGGTAAGTCTATTCCAGTTTTCTCCAATCTTGGCATTTTGTAGTATCTAATTACCTTCAGTCCCTTATTTGTGCGTCATCTCCTCTCTGCGATGTTAAGATAATCCCGTTTTCCTAATCCTATCACCATTCTGGGTTATTGCCAGGAAAGATTAGCTATCTTTATGGAGTCAGAGATAAAGACAAGGGAAAGACTGGAGCCTCATCTTAACATTGAAAGCCATCTTTCCAACTTCTCCATGGGTCCTCCTTTCTTCCTAACGCAGGATATTTAGACATATTATTTTAGTACTTGCGTTTTGAGCTCTTCAGACGAAAAGCAAACATAAAATGGTGAGATTTTATTATCATAATTAGTAATATTAATTTTCAGAGCTAAGATAATGTGGGCTTGATTCATTGCAACCATATGGCACTTATTGGACAAGCACATTACTACTTAATTAGAGGAACGAGAGCTCCTGGTGACGTGACAAGAGTCTGGAAAGGCTGCTTTCGAACTGACATTCCAGCAGGACAGAGCCTCTGGCTCAGACTAGCGGGAACAGCCAGCAGAGAGAGGAGCAGGTTTTGGCTCTCCCAGGGCCCCTGTTGCTGAGGTGATAATGAGCTTTACTTCCCTGCATGCAAGCTCCCAGTTGCTTCAGGTCCTGTGCACTGCCACACACAGTGATGAGACTGCGTTGTTAGGGGGGCACTAGCTGCTGCAGCAAACACACCCCAACACTGAGGTGGCTTCCGGGCACAATAGGAGTTTATTTCTTGCCCGCAGTCCAAAGCATGAACAACCCTGTGTTCACGCTCTTCCACAGCTCGGTTCAGAGACTGGTCTCTCTCCTCCCTGAGTGCCCTGTGGTCATCTGCATACTGGTCTTCCCACCCCAGGGCGGTAGCATGTGCTGTTGCCTCTGTGCACAGTGACCATCCTCCCAGACCTATGATGAGGGGCTCTTTATCATAGGGTCACAGCCCAAGTGGCATTCCCTCAGGGAGGTCTTCCTCTCCTACGCTATCTGAGATAGTGGCATGCCCCTCTCTACCTGTTATCCTAGTCTCTTGAAATCACTTAGCCATATCTGAAAGTCTAATTGAGCTGTTTGCCTCATTTTCCCCTTCTTCCTGCCATAGCACCAGTCTTGTCTATGCTATTCTTCACTGCATTTCCAGGACTTAAAACCCTCAATGGGCACACAAACAATATTCGTGTGGAAAAGGAAGGAGAGAGAAAGGGAAGAAGGAAGGGAGGGAGGAAAGAAGAGAAAGAAGGCTCAAATAATTTAAGTGACTTTCCTTAGGTTCCCTACCCAGGAAGTGGCAGAACCCTGCAGAGTCCCCACCTCCCTGTCTGTGAGCTTTTCCACCATGGAGTCATCTTGATGGACTCCCTGCAGAATGATCAACCCTCCACATACGAGGAGAGAAGAACAGCCACGCAGAGAACACGTGGGGTGGCATGTGATCCGCCTCACTCCCTTCTCCAGCCTCCTATCTGTGGGCTGGCTGGTGTGGGAGACTCAGGGGAACAAAGGTCCGAGGCTCAGTCTCTATGGAGCCAACTTGCTCAGTTCCAAGACAAGTCCTGTTCCATCAGACACTTCTCTCACTATGGCCAAACAGCTACGGAATGTATCACCCTGATGGGTCAGGGCGCCCCTGCCCTTCCCTGGCCTTCAGCAAAGATATCAATTAACTTTCCAGACCCAAATCCATCTCACCTATTCAGGGATCCCCCAGGGAAAAGATGTTCTTAGCAATCCAGCCCAGCACGTACAAATCCATCCACTGTAAAGGAACCAAAAGCTCTAAGGCCATCTCGCCCTGCCACAGGGCACTGTGCAGATGGGAGCACCCAAGTGCAGGGACAGTCCAGCCCTTCTCCCTGCCTCCAAGGGAACACAGACCCTCCCGTGTTTCAGCAGCAGGATGGGTTCCACTCTCATGTTCACCAACCCCCGCCTCAGGGCCCCTGCAGGCCTCGAGTGCCTACCTAGAATCCAGAGGCCTGGGAAGCAGACTTCTAATGCGTATTGTGGTACATACTGAGGTAACATGTCCTCACCTTCCTTGCTTCCCAGTGAATGTGGGTGAGGAGAGAACAAAAGCACAGGCAGAAAGAACAGAGCTCAGGTCCCCCTTCCAGGGCCTGCCAGCCCAGGCTTCTAGACACACTGCACTCCCCAGGGAGCAGGAGCCAGGAGACTTCCACCTGAACTCCCTCACTCTTCAGTTGGAACATAATGTCTTCACAAGGGTGACTCACTATAGCGGTGAAAACTAATTATTTTGATCTTCTTGAAGTCATTTGCCTCATTAGTGAATATTCCCCATCCTGGGCCAAGACCCAGTCCTGCAGTCAAACTTGGCTCAGTCAACCAGGCATGAAGTGGCGGCACAGCCTGGCCTCTCTCCTTTCTTTAGGTCATGCTTAAGGTCCTCTCTTTCTTGCTCTAAAATGGACATTTCCCTCTAAAAACCAGTGTTTGATCCCAATCACAGCAGGTAAAGCACAGCACAGGGCTCATCCCCATTTTCTCACAACCTTGATCGTGCCAAAGCCATGACACCATGGGAAAAGAATAAGATGGCAGAAGTTCCACTATCCAGAAATGCAAAGCGGCCTTTAGTGACTCAGACCTGGCTAAGCTGAAATCAAGTCTGAGGTTCACAGATTTAACTGCCAGCCACGGCTGGACCTGAGGCTTTCATCTTCTAAGCATCTACTATGTGCCAAACATGAGGTTAAGTGCTGGGGATAAAGGAGTGGAAAAAAACCGGCAGAGAGCCTGCCACAGCTGAAACAGGGGAGCCTCCTGTTTCAGGGGAGCCAGTCCTGCTCTTCTGAGTCACTCTCCCTCAACCCCTCAAGCTCACCCCACCCCCTCTTCTGCTGTCCACAGTCCCCAGATGGAGCACCATAAATAGGTAATGTGCTCTTCAATCAACCTATTCCAACAGATTGGGCCTTCATAAATAAGAGAATTCTTTAGGCAATGCTGTAACACATATGAGTTACATCAATGAGAGAAACTTCAGGCACAGAGTCAAGGAGGTAAGAGACACACTCAGAAAAGGCCTCATGATGCCCTCAAATAATGGCAGTGCAGTCCACTCATAGGCCTGATTCCACCAGAACCAACAAATGGAGGCTGGTAAGCACCAGCTGGAACTGACTTGAAGGTCACATGCTGAAACCACATGCTCCACTTCCTGGTATTTCTGATCCAATTCAGTGATCACAACATAATAGAAGAGAGAGACCTGTTATAGAAAGGTACACCATGTCTACAAGCTTGGTTTGCAGCACAGAAAGCCACACAGTCAAGGAAGCGGCATGAGCAGGTGCTTAGACTTGGGCCTTCCTGAGGACAAGCATGTTTTCTCAGTTATGCCTGTAAATATCCTCAGGCCAGGCTCAGATGCCTATCAAATATCTGAATCAGTGTACTCATACGTTTCAGATTGGGAACAGATCACAGAAAAATTGAGAGCCATATAAGACAATATCATTTAGTCAACTCTGAGTAAAACGACATTCATCAAAGTAAAAAGCCATGCAATCCCAGGAGGAAAGTCTTGGTTTACAGTTCACTCAAGCAACAGCACATAAGAATTATATTGCTGCCTCTCCAATTCCTAAAACCTGATTTTTCATGAACTGAGTGTGGGATCGATTTACAGAGGCAGTGCACTCAGCTGCCTTCAAGCACTAAAGGACCTGAGCTCCTTAAGAGGCAAAGCACAGAAAAATGGGTCATGCTGAAGGCGAGTGGCTGGACTTTGGATCCACTCCCCAGCAAGGACAGGTGTTGCTGTTCAGTGTGTCTTCACAATCTCTGACTCATACCAGGGCAGAGCAGGAACTCTTTGCTCTCCAGGAAGCCTCAGAAAGGTCAAGGCATCCTGAGACTCAAGAAGCCTCATTTTCCTATTGGTTCAGAAACAGGAAAGAATGAAACCAACATACCCATCACACTGCCACCAGCATCTCTTGATGTTCTCGTGAGACCACCATAAATATCTTCCCACCCTCCCCAATTTGGGTACCCCTATTGAAATGAATCCCTAGCACTGGGTTCCTTCTAGGCCCATCTCCATCTCTCTGAGGACTGAAAAAAAATCAAAGCCAGGTTAATAGTAGGCCACTTAAGATCACATAAAATGACCAAATACCAGTTGTGATACAGGAGGTCTGAAGGGAGAGCTGGAGAAATTCAAAGGCTGTTACCCACCCGTGGTGTATTCATGTATGGTGTTTTGTGTCTCCATTACCTTAATCTATTCATAAGCCATAAAATATCACTAGGTGTATCTTTCTCTAATGGCATTTTTCAAAGCCTAGGCTTCAAGGGTTGTGTATAGTGCTCTGCAAAAAAACAGCCTTGTGGGAACTCCTGGCTACTGTAGGGCCAAGTAAAGGCAACAGTGGGAAGATCAGAATACTAGAGCCACAAGAGACATGAATGATCAGCTAGTTCAACCCCTCATCTTCCAGAGGACAAAAACTGAATTCTGTTTCCCCAACAATCCCCTGGTGATCTTTCTACCTCTTTTGATTCATCCTTCATACAGATGCCCAGCAATGTTTCCAAGAACAATTGTGACCATTTCACTCTTCTGATTAAAGCTCTCCATCTCAGCCTTCAGGATCCAGTTCAAATTCCTTAATATAACCCAAAAGGTTTTTGATGATCTGACCTCTGCCTTCCTTTAAGCTGTACATACTTCCAGGCCCCTGTAACACACATGTGCACACATGCATACATGTACACAAACACTGCCCTCCTGCCCCCAAACTGACCTACTTGCAGTTCTTGAAATATCCATTGTGGGAGTTTTGCTTTCAATATCTCAGAGTAGTGTATATTAAACCTATTCTCTGAACTTAAGTATTACTTAACAAAAAATTTAAAATACCTATTTGCATGCACTACAGAGCAACTCAAAGTAGGCAGAACCTTAGAGAAGGGAGCACTGGATGAGTTTCTGGGTTTCACAGCTTTGTGCTTGAGAGCAGAACCCCATCTACAGTATGTAGAGGGATTAGAAACTAGATAGAAATCTGTAGAATCAGCTGGAAAATGGAAGGAACAAATGGCTGGGGCAGCTGAAAAATAGAAGGAGAAATCTCCAAAAGGAGAAAGGCTCAGAAAGGATGCTCCAAATTCTGCCTATAAACTCCATCCAAATCTCTGGCTGACTCCTGAGCTACACATGCATGGGGCAGATTCCAAGCAACTCATCTAAAATTAACAGAACTGATCAGAGATTTTAGCTTCTGCCCACCATGGAGTCTGGTGTTTGAGTTCAGTCAAATTAAATGCCTGCTAAAATAAAAATTTAACACCCTTCAGAGAAACATAATAGAATCCACAGCCTCTACTCTAGACCACTGACAATGCTTAGAATATAATCCAAAATTACTAGACATAGAAATCTGGCCCATACTTAAAAGAATAGTCAATCAATGGAGACTGACTGAGACTGAGACGAGTTAGATGTGAGAATTAGCAGACAAGGATTTGTCACACACAGTGCTCTGTCATCCATGCCTTTCCCCTCACTAGATAACTGTCACTCATCTAATCTTAGGCATCACCTCCTCCCAGAAGCCTTCCTAATGTACTTCATTCCTCTGATCACTCAGGATCTTGTTCTCTAACTGTCTAGCTCCTTACCTGCTTCTTCCTCCTGCTTTCTTGAGGGTAGGGAGTGGTTCATTTTTATCTATAACATCAATGAAAAGCACAAGTTTGATGATAAACGTGGGTTGAATGAATGAAACAAAGAATGAAGAAACTGAGACTGATAAAAGCTTGAGTATTGTTGACTCATGGGTCGCCCTTTTCCACCTTGCTCACATTGTCTTGAAAATGCTTGGGTTCTTTTTCTGTTACTATGTCTGGTGTAGGTTATTTCTGTGGCAAGGAGGGTGCAGGCACTGCAGAGATCTGCTCACATCCTGCACACTCCCACACCCAGAAGCCTGCTGCCTAGTCTTCTCCCTGATCCCAAGGTGAGTCTTATTCCTTCTTAGCATCAGCTCCAAAATGCCTATTAATCCTTTGCTTAGAATAGTTAACATAATTTCAGCTAATTTTTATTGAGCGCCTGTATGGTGTGAGGCAGGCACAGTGCCAAGCATTTAACAAGTACTAACCCATTTAGTCCTCCTAACAATCCTCTGAAGGATATATTATATTACTGCCATTTCACATGTGACAAAACTGAGACTGTGAGAAGGTTGTTTACAAAATTAGTAACTGATAGATTCCTTTGCCCACTGTACTAGACAAACAGCAAGATTTCAAGAGCAGCCCATTGTTCCTCATTGTTGACGCTCCTTAGGTATCTCACTTCTAATTTAGAGGTACTTTGAGTGGGAACAGTGTGTCTATTCACCATGAAAATCCTAATAAATACCCAAGGCTATGAGAAGAACTGATCAGCCAATGTAAAGTTAACCTGAGTGCATGCTGCTTTGCCCATTCTCTTTATGTTTCTCTTCCCTTCCAAAGGGGTGTGAGTGATAATCTCAAATTCTGACTACTGAAGGTGGAGGCCTCTCTCTGTTCCTGACTGGAACTGGTGAGGATGGGGCCAAGCTGGAGGAATACAGGTAAACATGGCACAGAAGCCAATCAACCCAGCAGCACAGAATGTTTGCTGGGTCTAATGGGACTGGAAAGCTGAGGGCTGATATAACACATTTCCCGAGAGATAATCAATCTCTGAGAAATCGCTGGAGCACTAATGGGATTAATGGATAAAAGACACATCTTTGAAGTCTCACCCTGTCCTGTTTCATCAAAAGCTATTTCTTCACTAACTACGTGCCCTCTGCATGTATGCCATTTCCGTTATTTCTTTTTGCCCTCTGAGTATTTAGTAAAGTTTGGCTTTCTGGTTTTCCTTTATCTTCTGGAATTCTTTCTGACTCTGAGAGTCAATGTTAAAACTCAGTTAAACATAAATTGTCAAGATAAAACATGGGAGATCTGGAAGTCCTAAGTCTAGCTCACCTAACCACACATTGTGTGCTAGAAACCTTTGCAAGTACTTGAACCTCAGGCTAATACACACACATACACACACAAGCATGCGCACACACGTGTGCACATATGTGGACTCCATCCAGAAGTTGCTTGAAAAGTTATGTTCACTCAACATGCGTTTTCCACTTAAACAGAAAGGATCATCTCAAGCCACGTTAGGTTCATCTAGGTTTCACTGTCTAAAGCTGGGTGATGTTCATCCCGCCATCCACCACTCTTTTAATTGGTAAGATTGCAGTATCTATGGTTAAGAAGGGACTTTCCCAGCACTCAGAGCAAGGCAGTTAGAAAACTTTGATTCAGACCCAAAGTCTTTCTTGAGTCTTCTTGCTCAGATCGCTGAGCCACCCTCCAAATTTAATGCTTGAGAAGGCTTCAGTTACTTAAACCCAGAGCAGCTAGAAAAGAAGAAAGTGCCACAGTGGGGCTGTTGCTTTTGGTAGTTCAGGGACAAACGGGAAAATCTCTCCTTAGCAAATCACCTCAAGAATGAAGTGTCTCATTAAAATAGTTTATCACTAGATTTGTTTCTTTTTTTGCAATTTTGTTAAAAAGTACAGGTTTACACTTGATTTATTTGCACTGGCAGGAAGCAAGAGCAGCCTGTTTGAATCACTCACCAGAAATCTAACACTCTAGAGAGTCAACCCATGTTTGTAAGTCTTCCCAATTCCATAAATTATGGAACCCTATTAAAATGCTATCATGTGCACAATTAGTACTGCTAGTGTTCTTATTAGAACTGAAATGGTTTTCCTCAAATCATTACATTGCTTATTAAAATGATAAAGGCATTGTCTTAAAATGCAACCAATATTTTACAAGTCAGAAAATGCTCACCAAAGGACTGGGAAACACACCTCTCTGCTTCTTGCTCCTCCCCACTTTAATAATTATGATCGCCACCACTTGGTGAGCTCTTTCACTGTGTGTGCACTACACCTGTATTATCTCACTTACTCCTCCACTGCCTTGTGAGACTGGCATTAACTCCATGTTCTTGAAAAGGAAGGTAGTACTTAACAAGGTGACTTGCTCAAGGCCACCCAACTATTAAGTGGTGGGGCTAAAAAACCTAGGCTTGTCTGATTCCCCAGTCTCTACTTCTAAACACCATTCAACACTCCCTCATTCTCTTTTGTGACCTTCCTCTGAGATATGAAGGCAAGTTTTTAAGTTACATGCAGGCAAATCATAGGTGCAGGCGATAAGCCAAAACAGCTTACCAGGCTGCACTATGGGGACACAGAGAGACAGGTAAAGGCAACAAGCATCGCTCCTAATCAGTTTACAATTAGTTCCAGAAGTCTGAATTTGAAATGGACCTTAGAGATCATCCAGTTCAACTCTCATTTTACAGATAAGAACTGAGCAACCCAATGAGGCGATGGGATTTGCCCTGGCAACAAAACCTGGTCTCTGAGTTCCCGGGTCTCCATGTTTTCTATGCCCTCCACTATCCATGGATGACAAACAATAAGGTCATGCACATTCTGGGAATGGAGACTCCGTGGAAGGAGCAGGGTCTTGCAGCAAGGAGGGTTTAGATAACGGGAGAGAGGAGGGCCACTCCAGGCCCTAAGAATAGAAGGAGAAGCCATAGCAGGGTGGCGGGCAGCTTGGTTTTCCAATTACTCCACCAAACCTAAAGAAAAGAAGAAGACGTCACTTTTGATATCTGCTTCACACGTGAACTTTTTACTCCAGCTGGGTTACAGGCCCCAGAGCCTGAGAAGCCAGCCTCGGACGCAGGTGGCTCCAGTTATGTTTTAGATCAGCCACAAATAGCCTTTGCTTTGTACAGGGCCGTGACCTCGCTGAGCCATCACCATCACTGGAATGCCTCACAGGCCAAGGGAAACACACGGAGCCGCCAGAGCCATTGTTGCAAAATCGATCCAAAATCCAGGGAGCGGGGGAGGAAGACCTGACTCAGCCACGGTACACTCGCCTGCCAAAGTCTTCTGGCACCTGGACCAGGCTGGAAGATGCTTCTGCATCCCATTCTTTCTGTGAACCTTCACCTCTGAAAGCCATTTTCCTTACCCCCACTAGAAAATAGAAAAGTGTATCCAGGATGTACCCACCAGGGGGTGATAAGAAAAGTCACAAGTCTTGTTTCTAGGCTATGAACAGCAGAGCAGAAGAAGCATCACAGATGACAAAAAAAAAAAAAAAAAGAGGAGCACAGGGTGTGGAGTCCAAAGATTTATGCCCTGCCTTGGCCATGTACTTACTGTATGAACCTGGCCTGGTGCCCAACCCATTCCAGCATCCACTTCCTTATCTTTGAAGTGAGAATACTAATACTGCCTACGTCACAAGGCTGTTGTGAGGCTCAAATGATGGATGAGAAAATTCAATGTCAATTTTAAAGTATTATACACATTTCAGTGGCCATATTTTTAATCGGGGAAGGTGTATCCATGGGTTTTCCATATGCATGGGCAAATGAGGGGCAGATATCATTCTAGTTTTAATGAATACATTCAAGGAGGCCATGGCTTTGTGCTGGGTTTCAATGGAGTGCTCTACAAAAGCATACCAGCAAGGAAATTTCATCTCAGCAAAGCTCTCTGTTGAGGGCATGGATAGCAATCTGGAAATGGCAAAGCCACTACTGATGGTTACATCACCATGGGCCAGGCAGTGTGCCAGGGGTCCTGTATTCATCATTTCCAATTCTCCTTGTCAGGAAGGCGATCTGTCCCCCAGGCCTCTTGTTCACCCCTCTGCTATTCACGGGGGCACTTCCTTTCCTCTCTCCACCCATCTCTAGGTCTTCCTGTAGGAAGAGTAGCTACTATAACTAGTTACTCCCAGGGACATTGAGTGGGCAGGCTTACTGTGCCTCAAAGACACAGCCTCCTCTTTCTTTTATTTAGTTTTTGTTTTGTGGCTGATAAGAAAAAATGGACCATTGCCCTCTGTGCACTTTCCCTGCTATTTCCTCCAACTTTCTCTTGTACTCTCAGCCTCCAGGTGGAAAGCAAACGACGCAGACTGGTTTTCCTAGACACAAAATCAGCATCTTCATCCAGGCGGGACTGATGGCTGGTGAGCTGCTCCTGAGAGCGCTTTACATTCAGCAGGAGGGGATAAAGAGGCCTCAAATGAGAGGGGATTTTGGTCAGGTGCTTGAGGAGCTCTCTAAGAAAGGGACAATCTCTTTGCCATTTGGATATTGTGCTTTGGAAGTAAGGTGTGTCCTGAGAGGTCCTGGAAGGGAAGAAGAGTAGATGGGAGGAGTTAGATCCAAAATAAAACCCTGAACCTCTAATACTCACAGCAAACCTGTATTTTTATCCCCATTTCTACAGATGAGAAAAACCAAGAATTACTTGTAAATAAACTGCCATTGTTGACCTTACAATCTGGCTGGAAACTGAAAATTAGAACACATCATGAGAGACAGAATAATTAAATGTCAAGCTCTGGTGGAAGTTTTAAGTGCCATAGGTCAGGATGTGTTATTTGCCTTCCAAACGTCACTCTTTCAAAACAAAACAAAAAGATCCCCAACCACCACTTCTGTCCTGAGTCACCAGCAAGGTATATAAATGAGCTTGCAAAGTTTGATATACAGTCTCCAGCCTGACCTTCTTTAGTTTGGGCTCAAAAGCCAGAACCGCTGGGGGCCAGAGAGCACCATTTGTTTGCCAAACAGCATTATTGCACATCTCTGTTCTACAGCAGGTCAGTTTGGCTGTGTCCCAGAAAAGTGCAAGTGACTTTTACAAAGCAAGAAAGTAGGCCACAGTCCCCATCATTTTTCAAGGCTTGAGGCTCCTATTCCCTCTGGATTCATTTGCTTTGTTGAAGCATTTATCTCCGCTGCCATGAGGCTCTGTGATGAGGTCTGGATTGCAGGGAGAGGTGACAGGCGGGGCCCCTGGCACAGACACACCGGCACCTCCACCAGCCCTCAGCAAAATGACAAAGTGGGCTGACCAACTGGCCTTCAGAGCCTCACACCGCTCTCTGCATCCCCGCTCTGTCCTCTGTCTGGAGCCCTCTGTCCTCAGTGCAGCTGCCAACAAAGACCGGGAATATCTAAGTAGCCTGCAGTGCCCCCATCTCTCCCCTCCTAAAGACCCTTTTCCCATTCCATCACACCCACACTGCCTTTGGCAAGGTCTTGTCAACCATATAAGCTGTTATTGATAACTATTATCTCTCCCCCTACCACCAACCATTTTTATGTTTATCACAGATAGATGGCTACCAACTCAAGCATCTATTCAGCATAAAATAACCAGAGCCGGCTGGGCACGGTGGCTCACGTCTGTAATCTCAGCAGTTTGGGAGGCCAAGGTGGGCGGATCATGAGGTCAGGAGTTCGAGACCAGCCTGACTAACATGATGAAACCCCTTCTGCACTAAAAATACAAAAATTAACTAGGCGTGGTGGTGCATGCGTGTAGTCCCAGCTACTCGGGAGGCTGAGGCAGAAGAATCGCTTGAACCCGGGAGGCAGAGGTTGCAATGAGCCAAGATCATGCCAGCCTGGGTGACAAAGCAAGACTCCATCTCAAAAAATAAAATAAAATAAAAAATAAACCAGAGCTACCATACCGAGTTGATACTCTTTCACTGGAAAGCAAAGAAATTTGCCATTTTAGTTACTCTTTGCACCTTACCATAAATAAATGGGCAGTTTCCATTAGGTGTTTTGAAATATTAAAAAGTGCTTTCTGGCCACCATTATGCCTGTTATGAGACACTAGCGTGTGGGAACTCCAGGTTAGAAATTACTGTGATAATGGGTCATAGTATTTTTCCTCGTAGGGGCACTTGCATTTTCCTTAATTTCCAAATATTCTTAAAGATGCAAAGTACTGAATCTCAAATCATTAGATTTCAGGTAGCAAAAGTGGAAACATCAGGCAACTGGGAAGGCAGCAGCAGGCCCTCCGTGGTGGCCCATTTTTGCCAAAGCTATGAGCCGTCCAAGGAT
This sequence comes from Cacajao melanocephalus, assembly GCA_963573385.1. Classification (NCBI taxonomy): domain Eukaryota; kingdom Metazoa; phylum Chordata; class Mammalia; order Primates; family Pitheciidae; genus Cacajao; species Cacajao melanocephalus. Next base: position 23,024 of record CAUYLG010069523.1, on the reverse strand, counting down.
GCAGGGAGGCAGATACGTGGTTCTCTTTTAGGATCAGAGGTAGGAGAGAGGAAGTGAGTACATGTCACAGCTACCACATTCACTCATCCATTGAATGTCTGCTGTGTGTCAGGCTGTGTGCTAAGCAAATAAACCATCAACTGTGCCATCTAGGAATCTGGGGATAGGGCATGCTTCTCCCATCTCAGAAGACAAAGCAAAACGTACCACTTCTGACAACCCACCACTGGAGAGCATGAGAGAAGCGTTAAGTGAGACCTCCCTGACATCACGCTGGAGCCACAGCCACACCCAGCAGAAATCCAGAGAAAGGCGTATGGGGCAGGTGGTCACTAGCTCCTTAAATAGGATCCCAGCAGGACAGTCCAGAACAGGGGCAAAGAAAACAAGGGGTAACAAGGAGAAAAGAAATTGCCTCCATGCCCAGCACACAACAGATACTCAAAACAAGATCTGTGGAATAAATGAATGGACAACACAAGACTCTTGTTTTACTTACAAGAAATAAGTCTAGGCCGGGCGTGGTGGCTCACGCCTATAATCCCAGCACTTTGGGAGGCCAACGCAGGTGGATCACCTGAGGTCAGGAGTTCACAACCAGCCTGGCCAGCATGGTGAAACCCCGTCTCTACTAAATACAAAAGATTAGCTGGGCGTGGTGGTGCATGCCTGTAATCCCAGCTACTTGGGAGGTTGAGGCAGGAGAATCACTTGAACCCAGGAGGTGGGGATTGCAGTGAGCCGAGATTATGCCATTGCACTCCAGCCTGGGCAACGAGAGCACAACTCCCATCTTGGAAAAAAAAAAAGAAAGAAAGAAACAAATCTAAAGGAGATAAACACCAATAATAAGCTATTAACTTTTCTAGTTTTAATCTTTATCTGTTATACATACATTTTATTTATTTATTTATTTAGATGCAGAGTCTCGCTCTGTCCCCAAGGCTGGTACAATCCCAGCTCACTGCAGCCTCAATCTCCCAGGCTCAAGCAATCCTCCCACCTCAGCCTCCTGAGTAGCTGGGACCACAGATACATGCTATCACGCCCAGCTAATTTTTTTATTTTCTGTAGAAAGTGGGGGTCTCACCATGTTGCCCAGGTTGGTTTCTAACTCCTGGGCTCAAGCAATTCTCCCATCTCAGCCTCCCAAAATGCTGGGATTATAGGCATGAGCCACCATGCCTGGCCTATATACATAATTTAAAGAGTCAAATAGCTCTAAAAGGTTCAATGAAGAAAGAAAAAAAAACCACACAGTTCTTTTCTTACCCTTCTCCCCAACCTACTCCTCAATAACAATAACCTCTTTCAATTCCTTAGCTATTGCTTTTGGCATTTCATTCCATATTTTTAATAACATGCTTATGTAGCCTCTTAGTGATTTTCAAGGTTTTTTTCCTCATTATAGGAGGTAAGGGTTTAGCCCCTTTCACTTGTCCGCCATGCTCTGCAATAGTCCTGTCATGATTTGATTTAGATCAATTCCCCGCATCTACTTTATCACAACTATGAAGGACCTCCTCTCATGTACTCCATCCACCCCTCTTCTGTGTTGGCTCACATTTCCTTGATCCTATGTCTCCCTTGGTTTACTCCCTCCTTATGGTGAACAATTCCCTCTAACAGCTTCCTAAGAGAAGGTGCATCAGGGCTAAGTTCTCTTTTTTCTTTCTGTTTTAGATTTTTACCTATCCGAAAATGTCTCTGTTCTACCTTCTTGCTTGAGTGTTTGATCAGATATAAACTTGTCAACTGGAAATCATTTTTCTTCAGAACTTTGAGGGCAATTCTCCATTGCCTTCCAGCTTCCCTCACTGCTACTGGTAAATCAGGCTGGTTCCTGACCTTTTTGTAATATATTTCTTCTTTCTATAACCTTTTTTTTTTTTTTTTTTTGAGACAGTCTTGCTCTGTCACCCAGGCCCAAGCAATCCTCTCACCTCAACTTCCCGAGTAGCTGGGACTACAGCCACATGCCACCATGCCTGGCTAATTTTTTTTATCTTTAGTAAAGACATGGTTTCGCTATGTTGCCCAGGCTGGTCTCGAACTCCTGAGCTCAAGTGACCCTGCCTCTGCCTCTGGTGCTAGGATTACAGATGTGAGCCACTGCGCCCAGCCTAGAAACTTGTAAGATCCAATTGTCCCTACTTTTCTGAGATTTCACAATGATGTACCCTTGGTATAGGCCTACTTCATCCATTTGTGAGGGCACTTAATGAGCCCTTTCAATCTGGATACTAATATCCTTCTGTTCTAGGAAATGTACTGGAACTGTCTCATTGGTGATGTCCTCCCCTCTGTTTTTGCAGTTATCGCTTTCTGGAACTCCTAGTATTCAGATACTGGACTTCCTGGACTGGTTGTCTAACTGTCATATTTTTTTTACTCCTAATTTCCATCTCTGATTTTTTTGCCCTACTTTCCTGGATATTCTTCAATTTTGTTTTCTAACCATTCATAACACTCAGTTATCACATTTTTTAATTTTCAATTTTTCCCTTTACATAGCAATCAGCTTCTGTTTTGGGGATGTAATATCTTATCTCTCTAAAGATAGAAAATAATGTTGGGTTTTTATAAGTTTTCTTCTTATATATTCTGATTTAAATGGGCATCCTTTGCTTGTTTGTTTTGGTTTCTATTTTCAAGGCCCTCCTAAGATACTTAGGGATATTTAGGGATCCTTAACTGATAGACCTTATTTAAGAGAGAACTACCAAAGATTAATGGGACATTCTGAGTGTAGGTGTGGCTTATGATGCACTGGGCTTTGCTCTAGAGCTCCCTGGTGGGAACATCCTATCGGGTAGATCTTGGGGTACCTTTAGGGCTGTCTTCTTTAGGCTGATCCACTCTGCAGAGAAAGACGTTCAGATCTCCTGCCTAGAGAGTACAGGCTTATGCGCCAGCACTCTGAGAGCAAGTGGGGGATGCCCCAGAAGACTCAGCCCTGTATTCACCCTGGGCGTGCTGCCCTCAATTGCGCCAGTGGTGCCCCCGTGCAGACAGCTTCCACTTTATCCCCATTGGAGGACATTCCCCTGTATCCTCCAGTCCTCAGCTGAAATGGGAAAGGGTACTGGTTGCTAAGAATAGGAGCAGGGGTCTGAGGTCTAATGACTTTTTTTAATGGACGGATAAGAGTGTATATATATATTTACTGCGTACAACATGTTTTGAAGTATATTTACGTTGTGGAATGACTAAATCTAACTAATTAACATATGCATTACCTCACATAGTGGTGAGGACACTGTACATCATCTACTCTTAGCATTTTCTAAGAATACAAACCTTGAACCAATTCTTCAGTTTTTAGCCCCATTTAACTGTCACTTCCAAAACTACCTGATACCACAATTTCCAAGCCTTTTGGAGGTTGTGAGCTGCAAGTTTAATTGTGTCTCAATTTTCCTCACTGCCGCTTAGGCTTCAGCTGTCTCATATAGTACATGCAAAGTCTGTTACTACTTGTCCATCTACTTTCCAGCTTTCCCAGCCTCCACTGGGCTGCATGAAGGCAGAATTTCTCCGGTGAGTTCAACATTCAGCTCCAACCTTAAGCCTCCACCATGGCCAAGAAAGGCACTGCTGCTGGGGGAGAAATGACATTAATACTGCTTCAAAAAGGGTGCTGAAGACCACCCTCATCCACGATAGCTTAGCTTGTGGAATTCGTGTGTACTTGCATCTGACTCTTATGAATCTACATAGAAAAACCTGGTTGAGGAACTGTTTGTTGACACCCACATTAGCTTACTTGAGGTTGGTCAAACTAAAGGAATGGGTAAGGCCTCCACAAAATCAGCAGAAAACCAAAGCCCTGTAAGCAACTGGTTGCAGCTGTATGGTTGCCAAGGACAGTGGCAAAGAATCAAGGCCAACTATGTCATCAAAGAGGATTTCAAATACCAAAACAATGAATAAATAAAAACCTATTCCACATGTATGTGTGTATATATATATATATATATATATACACACAATATACACACATATATATATATGTGTATATATATATGTGTGTGTGTGTGTGTGTGTGTGTGTGTATATGCATGTTTGGTGATGTCTTCTTTGGATTCATTTTGTCTTCGTGGTTTATGCAGTTTTTAACACTTCCTTTACCATCATGTTAGTGTGCTTTTGCACAAAAGCATTCAATCCACCATATTAATCTGCAATTTTTATGCAACTAGTTTTTTTGTGATTTCAATGTCATTTTATTTGATTTTTATTTAAAAGGCACATGCAAAATATTTTATAGTTTAATGACTCATAATGCAAACTTTCATGTAACTACCGTCAGTCAAGAAACACCACACTACCTTGACTTTGCTATCGTCATTTCCTGAGCTTTTTTTATGGTTTTGCTGCTTGTGTACCTTAAAAGACAGTTTCATTTGGCCCTCAGTTAGCTTTATAGGTGTAGAGTCCTGATGAACACACCCCTTTGCCTTGTTTCTTTCACTCAACCTTAGGTTTGTCAGATTCATTCTTGTTGTGTCTAAGCTACAGATTTTTTTTGCATCTTTACTCTTTAAGGAAAAACACTTTATAACAATAATAAAAATTAGAGGCACTGGGGAACTATGGAGGGGACACGAAGAGGAGGAGAAGTTAAATAATTTGTTCAACGTTAAGATAAAAAAATCCTCAGATTCAAAAATATTTCTCTCAAGTGTGGAGCATAATTAAACTCTTGAAAACATGAGAAAAGCACCCCTAAACTCGCTTTCCAGGGACATCTGGCTCATTCTCCCACCTCCGGTGGCTCTAAAGTAATGTAAGCGCCCATTTTTGCTAGGAAAGGAGGCACCCTCATTTGAATTGGTGATGTCTTCTAAGAGGTGGTCAGTTCCTCCTTTCAGCAATCCAATATGTTCTCATAGCAGTTTTAAGTGAGGTGCAGCCCCAAGCGACATGAAGCTCCAAAACTGTTTAACTCCTTATATAAGGAAAACTGATTGAGGTCAGAAATTCCTCAACAAACAAATTGAGTTATTCTAGTCAGTTCCACAAAGGCCAAAGAATGGTGAGAAAATAGCAATAAAAACTCATTATGTACAGAATTCTGAAAAAGTCCTTAAGATCCTTCAGGGTGATTCTATTTTTTTTTTTTCTTTTCCAATAGTAAAACTGAAGCCCAAGTGCAGCAAAATTGTGTGTCTACGTGACAGAGCTTTCGGGTTGCAGTCTCTTCATCTGTGGAGGAAAGGTGTTCTAGCCTGTGATCTCCGAGATCCTGAGGAGCACTAACATTCTAACTCCTATTGTCCAGAGGTCAATGAATCCCACACCAAGGGAACCACTGCGGTAGAAAACGTTTCTGCATGCTCCGCCTTCTCCACGCAAAACAAGGCCTGTGACACACCAGAGGTGTGATTCTGTGAATGTGTGTGCCTGTGTGATTGCAGGCAAGAGAATTATGTCTGCATTAGGAAAGTCTTCCCACAATGCCAGGATTCACCAAGTGAAAAAAATCTTTAATCTCCCGATAGCTCAACACACAGAGAGAGACGGAACCTACACCCCAGGAAAGCAGGATGGACCCCTTTCTGAGCACAGAGCCGGCTCAGGAGATCAGCCTGAGGGAATACGCCACTTTGGGGAGCCTTGTCAACACCAATATGATAATCATGAAGCTCCCACCTACCCACTGTCCTGCGAGGAGCTTCTGTGTCATTGGCAAGACAAGGCTGATACACAAAACTGTGAGAAAACAGTAGAAAGCAGCATGCTAAACTCTCTGATCAAACATTCTGTGCCTTTGGAGCTGAGAGAAGGAAGGAGGCAGCGTAGGCAGCAGTCATCAGCAATGGGGGCGTTCTAGGCTTCAGCTTCTCCCCATTTATGAGTCTGCCTGGTAAACCTTCAGTGACTTTTGCCCTGGAGCCCAGGATTCCCCACTAGGCAAACCCCAAGGCCTTGGAGCTGCAGCTGCAAACACAGGACTCCAGGTGGAGACCTCTGAGCCCTAACCCCAGGCTCTTCCCTAACCTATGGTGGCACGGGTGAGAAATATCCCTCATTGTCCCTGTTTGTTAAGTGGGCACCAGGCCACTGAACACAACTGGCCATGACCACGATGAGTGGGGCAGGGAGCAGGAAGATTCTGTGCGTGCAGGACGGAAGCAGCTCTGTGCATCGGAGGTGGTGTCCTTTTGATAATCTGGCAGGTTTTGTTTTCTGACTGCCCACTCTTTGATTGCCTTTCCAAGTGTACCATTCCCTGTCCCTCCCCGGCCAGGCTCTGCAGCACAGGCTGGAGTGGGATGTAGGATTTCTTCATTGTTTGTTTTTAAGTAGGGCCTGTCACTGGGGGAAGATGACTAAGCCTCCTTTTGTCAGGAAGAACCCAAGATTTTTAAACGGAGAAGCTAGAGGAAAAAAAAATCCTCTGGGTAGGCCTGTTGTTGAATTTTATACAGGAAATCGCTCGAGTGAGAGAAGAGGCCGGGAATGTCGTTGGGGAGGAGGCGAAGTCTTCTTTTTTTCCTGAATTTTAAAGAACCTCTACCCAGCATTTTGGGAGAAAGGGAACAGAGTAGGGACAAAGGAAAATAAATGTCCAAGGACGGGTAAAAGCTGTGCTTCAGGTAGAGCTTGGTGAGACCCTGTGATTATTTAGCTTCTCTGACATAGTTATTATTGCATCTTTTGCCAAGTATATTCCAACCATCTTATTCATGATCTATGCCTATGTGCTCCAAATACAGAAGGCAGGCACCATTTTCTCCATGTCCCAGGAAGGAAAAGTAAAGAAGTGAGGGGAACCTTTTCCCCTAGGGGTTTGCCCCACCCCATGCCGAGGACAAAGGAGAACCACAGGGCTTAGGCCTCACAGTCCCTGTCAACATGGCTCTGTCCTTTCTACCAGCAAGGACCCACCTGTCTCTCTCCCTACTTAGCCAAAACTAGCTCCAGTCACAGGACAAATATTCTGAGATTCCACTTATATGAGGTTCGCAGAGTGGTCAAATTCATAGACAGAAAGTAGAATGGTAAGTGCCAGGGGCTGGTGGAAGGGGGAACGGGAACGCGTGAATAGGCAGAGCCTTTCAGTTTTGCAGGATGAAAATAGCTCTGGAGATGAATGGTTGTGATGGCTGCACAACAACATGAATGTACTCAATGGCTTTGAAATGGTTACAATGTGAATGCTAGATACATACGTGTCTTTTACCACAGTAAAAAAAATACAATAAAAACAAAAAGTAACCTCCATCCTAAATGGAAGAAAGAGTTCTGTAAGTGGAATGCTTCTACGAAAGGAGTGTTGTCATCAAGGATAAGGGCCGATTCCTCAGGCAAGGCCCTACAGGCTTTGCAGAAACAACAGACAAAGACAGAAGGAGGATGGAGAGGGGAATCAACTGCGTCACTCACTCAGGGGCCACTACAATGGATGATTATTAAAGTTAGATCAGAAATGAGCCTGTCTCCTAACCCTTTGCTCCGCTGGTCTCTGCCATAGTACAGAGTGTTCTCTGCCACAGTGATAGAAAGCATGCAGGACCCAAAGACATAGGCTGCTACAGGCCTTGGCACCTGCCCAGAAGTGGCACTGACCACTGTGTTTACATGTCACCTTCCCAAGAGGCATTTCCTAAGTGCACTGTACCTTATACAGCACTCTATTAATGGAAAAGATTGACACCATTGAAAGGCAGCTGGATGCCCAAAACTGTTTGTTTGTTTTGCTTTGTTTTGTAACTAACTCCTTGAACCTTCACCTGCCAATTTTAATTTTTCTGTCACCATTCCCAGTCTCTAGGAGAATCCAGTTCCAATATTATCCAGTGCAAAGGGCTGTAGGACACTCAGAACCAATGGGACCTACCAATCTTTCCCACAGGGCACACCAGTCCTATGGGTGAGATGGGCACCAGAAAGAGAAGAAGGAGAAACAAGGCACTTCCACCTTCTGGTTCCATGTCCTGATTCATTTGTGTTACTTGAACTTGGCCATCTTATCCAAGTGCTATCTGTTAATTTATTTTTATTTCTTAATTTTTAAATTTCTTTCTTTCCAAAATCAAAGTTCCCAATAAGTAGGGCATAACTTAAGTTATAAATTGAACTGTGGTTGACAGAGACCAAAACAACAGGGGTTCCCTGTGAGAGACATTTACTTACTCTCTCCCATGGAAGCCCTCCCCGAGCCGTCACCACCTTCTGAATGGCTGCTCCACCACCTACAAAGGTGCATGATCCAAAATGGCTCCTCAACATGACGGCATCATGGCAGCAGAGGGAAGAAAGACAAAGGGCAGGCATGCCTCTCCCTTCAAGGGCACAAACCAGAAGTCACACATATCACCTCTACTGACCTCCTACTAGCTAGAACTTAGTCACACAACCTCACTTAGCTTACAAGGGAGGGTGAGAACCATAGTTCTTCGTTCTAGGCAGTCATATGCCCAGCTGAAAATTCTATCACTAAGAAAGAGGTAGAGAACAGACACGGGGTACCAGTTAGTCATTTCTATCACAAGTGGCATCTGTGCCCTCTTCTGTATGAACAACCCCTACTATAACATGCATGCCATGATGTGGTCCATTGCAATGTGGCTATCTAGGAAAGGGCACAGTTGGAAATTAAATGACCATTACCATAAATAGCAATAAGACTGAGTTACAGATTCTCGCACTAGTCAAGGCACTAAAAACACCAGGGTTTAAAATCTGCCCAGAGAGGCTGACCGTAAGTGATCCGCTGGCTGCCACACCCTTGCTTGGTTCAGATCTCCCAGAGGCATGCTCTGTCCCTGTGGCAGCACTGGTTCAGGATATGCCTGGCAAGTATTAAGCTCTTGAAATGGCCTCTGCCCAGCCCCTGGCTCATCCACTCATGCATCAGAAGGGATTCCTGGGGGGTCCACTGACCTATGTATTTGTGGTGGAGGAAGACAGGCTTCGTGTGTGGCTCCCAGAGTGACCTGCTGTCATCTGTACTTTTCTGTAGCACTCCCATCATGACGGAGGCCAAGACAAGGTAAAAACCTCCCTTCTCCATCAATACAAAGCCATCTCTGCAAACCTGGCTCTCTGCCTAGCTTCACAACTCATTCTATGACAAGCACTTGTTCTCTAACTGAGACGTACCCAGCCTCCCAGCCTCCCAGCCAGATGCCTTGGCCTGGCTACTGAAATGTATGTGATAGGGACAGAGTCCAAAGCCAGTGAGTCTTCTATGCAGACTTGCTCCAGAAAAGGGAAAGACTATTTCTGGTTCTGCTACTCCAAACCTATGCAAACGTCTATAAAAATGGCTCCTCAGTCAGACATCTCAAATCCTTTTTTTTAGCTACCACTGGCCAGTCAGTGGTATATACAAAGAATCCTGGCTATGGTAAGAGTGGCTTCCATTTTATTCAGACCTGGGCAAAATCTTACTGCACCTCACTTTCCTCATTCTGTAAAGTCAGGGAATTGGATGAGATGATCTGATCTGCAAGTTTTCTTTTAGCTCCAATGATCCATAAACCTTGATTTTACTGAGCTGAGTTGAGTTGTGGCCACAGGAATCCTGTACCCCTTGTACAGTCTGTTGTGAACAAAGTGCATGAGTTCAGTGGAACTCAGGGAAGCTATGACTGCCACACTTCTCCTTAATTGTCAAAGACAGACCAAAAGTGAACTCAGCCAGAGGAACCAGCCAACACAAAGGAAGCATGCAGGACCCAAAGACACAGGTTGCTACAGGCCTTGGCACTGGCCCAGAAGTGGCACTGACCACTGTGTTTACATGTCATCTTCCCAAGAGGCATTTCCCAAGTGCACTGTACCTTATACAGCACTCTACTAATGGAAAAGATTGTTATCAGAGTGAGAAAATCAGAGAGGTAGAGACAGTTTCCAATCTCTATTTCTCAAAAAAAGGAGAGAACCAGAAGGAAAATGAAAACTTAAACGTGCAGGTTAAACTTTGATTCCGTGTCATTGTCTTTAAAACACCCATGTAAACAAGTGTTCGCTGCATGCCAGCCCACACACGCTTTTCGCCAAATGCCCTTTTCATCAGAACTCACAGAAGGAATGAAATGAGCCTTACCTATTTTAAAGCCACCTAACTTTCTAGAGGAGAGGGAGTGCACTGCTGTTATCAAGGCTGCTCTGCAGCCTGGGAGCCCTGTTTGGGAATTCAGAGGGCGGAATATCATGAGTGAGCAGCACTCTTGTGCTTCTTTGGTGAGCATTCCACATTCTGGGTGTATGAGGCTTATCCTGGAATGCCCCTACTCTGTCTTCCCTCTTCCCTGTACCCCAGGGAATAGTGGGAGACTGGGGGATGGATGGACACTCACTCCTCTTAAGTTATGCTGATGTCAGCTGATAGACACCTGCCTTCTACCTCTTTCTTCCGTGCAGTGGCTGTTCTAGAGGCCAAGGACAAGACCCATCCTATTCTCCATGTCATTTTTACTCTGCAGCCAGACACAGGCTTACCTCAACATGTAAGCTCTAAGCCAGTCAAAACTGGGACTGCATCTCTGCTCCTGACCAACACGTAAAGTTCCTAAGCTGATATAAAGGGTTGCCAGCCAGCCCCTCTGGGAGCTGCTACTCTCGCTGCCCAGATTCCATGAGCACAGCATGGCTCTCTGTTACCCAGTCTCCATGCTGGGTCCTTGACCCCTTACTAGTGCCTCTGGGCCTGGACACCCTATCCATCATCAGTTACCATGACCTGGATCCTCATCCTTGCTTCCTGCCTCCTGCCCAGTCTTGACTCATAATTCCAGTTTGGTCCTTTAAGCTCTTTCCTGGGCTATTGGTGGTGCTGATGTTCTACTTCAGCCTGGGTCCCAGGTCAGACCTCCAGCTCCACCACCAGTCCTTTCTGGGGGTGTGCTCCAGCCTAGGTCCCACACACGCCCAGTGAGAGCTGTTCTTCCTTTTTGGTGGTGTCTCTCTTAAGCTTGGGTCCCACCTTCTGCCCTCAACTAAAAGAAACTTCTCTCACCCTGCATTTCAGGTCACTGTCTCTTACGCATGGGCAGTCCCAATCTGAGAAGTTATCCAATATGGCAGACAGTTAATACATGTCCAGGAAAAGTAAGATACTGCTAAAAACCAGAAAAGTCAGTAGCCTGCTCTCCACTGCGATGAGCATTCCTAAAGCGGGAATACTCATAGCAGCAGAGCACTCCTACAGCCAGGATTGTCCAAAACTCCAGCTTTCCAAAATGCCATCCAGTAGAGATAAGCCTTGCAATCGAAATATTAAATGGGTCTCGGGCTTTTTAAGCGAGTCCAGAAAGGACCGTGACATTTTCTGTGATATGTCATCGAGCCTCTCTTTCTTTCTCATGGCTTTGCATCTCGGAAGGATACATACTCAGCCTGATTCTTCACACTGGCCTGGCATCAGTCTGAACATGTGCACTCATCTGAGAATTTCCACGGGGTCACAAGGACAAAACGCAAAATCCCAAGATGGGTCATAGCTGCCCTTTCTTCCTAATGCCCTTTGTGAGTTCTCAGATCAAGCAAACTCATCGGTCTATTAGTTAATTCCACGTTAGCCCCACATGTCATCTTGCAAGGTTTCTTCTGCTGCTTAGGTGATCCCCAAGATCACATCTCTCCAGAGGCAAGACATCACTTGCCAAGTCTTTACAGATGACCCAAGGAAAAATCAAATTCTCTGTGGACTATCCACTGGAAAAGTCAAAAAAAATAAAATTTTAGGGATGGTCCAGACAGGCTGCAAAGCAATGAGTCCCAGGGAGACCAGGCAGGCTGCCCACAGGACTGTGTCTAGTAGTGCACTGAGCCGAGGAAGCACAGGTCCCAAGGCACCTCCTCCAAACCTCAGGGAGGGAAGGCACTTTGGGAGGCTGAAGTGGAAGGACAGCTTGAGTCCAGGAGTTTGAGACCAACTTGGGCAATACAAGACAACCCTGTTTCTACAAAAAAAAAAAAAATACAAAAATTTGCCGGGTGTAGTGCCACATGTGTTGTATTCCCAGCTACTTGGGAGGCTGAGGTGGGAAGATTACTTGAGCCCAGGAGGCAGAGGTTGCAGTGAGCCAAGATCATGCCACTGCCCTCCAGCTTGGGCGACAGAGTGAGACCCTGTCTCAAAAAAAAAACAAAAAGATTACAAACTCAAAGTTCCTGGCATATAACACGTGCTCTAGAATGCAGTGGTAATTGTTACTGGTATGATTAAAGTAAATGGCAGCTAGAGGGAAGAAATGACCCAGAACTCCTGGAGCCTGGCCTGGCCATGGAAAGAGTTTGATTAAATATACAAATGTGAATAGCAGGGATTTCCATCTGCAATCTTCAAGCCATGGCCGGAAGATAAGTTCAGATGCCTTCTTGCCCATAAGTGAGATCACTATCTCCATGGCAGGTCTTTTCAGTGCAATATTTTAATAAGAGAGACAGAGACAAAGTTTCCAAAAAGAACTGTCAGGTAAGAGGGAGTTCAGTTCACAAGAGATTTATCAGAGATTTCTGTGGTTGTGTGGACGATTCGTTTGCTGCAGAGTGATATATTTAGGCTTTTTCCCACAACTTTCTCTACTCTAAAGTCCCTTCAGAGATTTCTTTATGACTTTAAAATGCTAATTCTTTCAAAAATTTTTGGAAAATTTGACAGGTTTTATATTAGTGTGCATGTATGTGTATAGGTGAATGTAAACGTATAATTTTTAGAGTCCTAAAAGTTGCATAAATATACTGTATTTCCATTCCTAGTATCCTGTTACCAGATGTACTGATGATATATTGCTTTCCAATGGGATTCCTGCACAACTGACAATGGTAATCCTAGGATTATGAATCAAGAACCTGAAAACTCAAGTACAAAGAGGTGGATTTTTCAAAATACTTCACCTATGTGAAAACCAGCTGCCTATTAACCCCTAAGAAAGACCCCCAAAAGGTTTGAGAGACTAGGAAGAAGTCTTCTTCACTCTGGAATTCACATTTTCTCTCCTTCCAATCTGACCATCATATTTTCATTAATTTCCTTTTACATTTTATCCTCAGATATACGCTTCTTCTCCACTTCTCTCTATCTTCCTTCTTCCTCCAGTTAGTTATGACACTCATTCAATCTTTACTCTCTCCATTTTCTCACCTTTCTGCTTTGTCCATCAATAATGCAGTTAATGGAAATTATCTAACATTTGTCACAAAGAGGCAACAGGTCCCGTAAGTATTTAACAGCAGATAATTCTGGTGAAGCCGCAATACCAATAAAGCTAGATGTCGGCTTTGCCCAAATTTGGCATTTCACTCCTCAAAGTTGCCTAAGGAAGTTGTCAATAACTTTCCCATTTATTAACATCATACAGAAACACACTGCCTGAAAGGAAGCCTGGCCTGGCTAAAACAGTTACTTCCACCTTCAACCTCTATAGCATGCTGTTTCTAACTTTCCTCTCTCTCTAGTCAGCCCTACTTCTTGAAATTTAATCTAAATTGCTCAATTCCTTTGAAGCTCCTGAAACATTTAACAAGCAAATCACAACATTTTGGGGGTTGCCACTCTCTCTCAGTGATTCGTTTGTTGTAATTTCCCTAGATGCCATCCTTATCCTTAAGCCCTGAATTTATAGACCTAGAGATAGGGACAGGAAAAGGGATGGAGCTGGTATAAAGACATGACTTAAGAGTGACATTGATTTGCTTTGATAATTGGAGGGGCTGGAGAGCTCTCAGGGAGGCTGTGTCTGTCCTCACTCCTTTGCCTGTGTCTGGAAGGGCTCAGGCTATCCTTTCCCTCTCTTCCCACTTCCCCCAACTCTCAGCCCTGCTTGATTCCAATTAACCCCTAGACATTCGCCTTGGATGATTAAGGGCCTGAAAAATCACAGCCAAATCATAACAAAACCCATTCTGCAGAAAAGAGGAGAAAAGGTGAAGAAGGCTACATGAGTTTGGTTGTTTGATGCTCTGCCCACCAGCAGGTAAACAGAATAGGGTATTGAGAGCAGAAAGCAATCTTTTCCAGCTGAATGGGAAAACCAGTAATTAAGTCTGTCAATAAGCAGAAACACAGAATGCCTTTCCAATGGCTCTGCTTTTGTCTAAATCCTGCCCTTCCCTAGGCCTGTGCCCACCGCCTCTCCCACGCCTTTCCCAAAGACCTCAGGCCTGGGGCTGCCCCTTCTCTGGTGCCAGTGGAGGGAATTTTGTACCATTCATTATCATTTTTGATGCAAGTATCCTGACTCCTCAATGAAAATGCATGTGTGAGTCTCTTGCCACATACTGCTACTCAATCAATGTTTATTTTACTATGATGAACATACAAAGATGATTCTGGTTCCTATGCTGATGACAGCTTCACTCAAGTACCACTTCCCAAGTGAAGCCTTTCCTGATTACCACTGTAGAATTGTGGAGCCAGCAAGGCCCAGAGAGATTCTTGAGCCCTCTCTCCCTTCTCTCAACTACCATTACCTGGTTCTCAAACTGGTTCTTGTCTCTCTAAACTGATCATAAACTCCTCGAGGGTGAGAACCTTACCTTGTTCCAATTCAAACACACAACACCCCCACAGTGACAGGGCAGAGGGGTGATAATAACCCCTCTCTTCTTTTGTTACCACCCCAGTGTTGAATTAGAAGGCACCCAATAATAAGAATAACAATACCTTCCATTTGAATGCTACACAATTTACAAAGAGCTTTTAAAAACATTATCTCTAATGAGATAATGCTCCTCACAAAAAGCCTGGGAGTTAAGTAGGTATAATCAGCTCTAAGCGACAGATGGAAACTGAGGCTCAGGAAGGTTAAGTGACTTGCCTAACGGCAGACAGCCAGGTTTGCATTTCTGGTGTCAGATGAGCATTTTCCTCTACACTGCAGGGCCTCTCCAGAGTCTTTAAAACATCACCAGCATGAAATGACTATCAGGCAAATTGAGGAAAGAAAGACAAATTCCAGGAAATTTCACGCCTGCCGTGAAATCCCACACTTGGCCTTACTTGACATTTATAGTAATCAAGATTAATCTAGTGTTTTCCCCACAAGCCCGTGGACTACTTAGGCCCGTAGGTACCATGCCGTCTCTCACAGAATGCCTCTTGCCAAGTGCCTGGTACACAGTAGGCACTCAATAAATGGTAATAAAATGAGCAAATGATGACAAAATAAATGAGCAAGCAAACACATGTATAAATCTACAAGAGGCATGTTGAAACTATAAACATAACCAAGAATAGATTTCAAATCTAAAGGAATCCACAAGTGTAAGAAAAGCTGATTTCAATTTATAGAATTACAAATGTTTGAGATAAAACAGCTCTAACACAAGCAAAGACCCAGCAGAATAAACAAAGAGTTTTATTATGTAGCTCCAAAAGGCCAAAACCAGGAATTCCACATTGGAGAAAATGAAAAGAAAAAAAAAGTTATTCAGGCAGAAAGCTCTTCCAATTCCAAAAGGATAAATTAACTATAACCAATTTTTTTTTTTTAGAAAAATAAACAAGCTTTACTAGAAATGGCTAGCTACGGAGAGAAATATGACTTCAGCAAGTCAGAATTTAAAGTCTTGCTAATAGGTAATGACAGCAGGCAGCTGTTAGTGGCTCAGCGTCTTCCTGAGTGTCAGTTAAAACAGCCTTACACACATACACTTTCTGTGCATGCTAATTGAGTTTTCAGTTTAACAATCTCTCCAATACAGTGCTGCCCTCCTGTCCACCTCGAATACAGCAGAGCGTTGAAAATCTGCTCAGTTCTTTCCCCCAGGATGTTCTCTTTCCTCTTAGGAGCCTCTTCTGGTCTCTCATGACAGGCGTAGCTTCACTTCACATGACATAATCTCTTCCCCATGATGATTTATAGGTCCTTCTCACTCTTTCATCCCTTTCATTCAGCACGTCTCAAGTTTTATGATCTAGGGATCACGTTAGCAGGTTGAAAAACTCCACAAACAATCTACCCTAAAACATTTTTTCTATCATAATCTAAGGCAAATGTCATCTTCATGAGACAGCCCCCCCGCTTCCATGAAATAAAGTGATCATAAGTTTGGGTTTTATTTTTTCAGCAACATGGGTAAAATATTAATTTAAAACAAATGTAGTTACTCCCCAAAGCTAAACATTTTAGAGGTGAGTTATAAATGAATGAATAATTATTTAAATAGATACTGAATACCTTTCTCCCTTAGATAGAAGGACACTCTACGAAGGCAGGAACTGTGTATGTTTCAAGCACTGTTGTGTCTCATATATGGTAGGTGCTCGATAGATAATTTTTGAATGAATGAAAGACCACCCCAAGAATGATCTTAGACTAAACTTTGGAAATTCCATGTTTATATGTCAAAATGATACCTTTTACACAGAATGGTATCTCTTCTTTTCCTTATGTGGAATCCCAGCACTCCTACCATTGGTCCAGGCAATTCCTCTACACCGTTCAAGATGGCACCCAAGCCCAGCTTCTTCCAAGAAATCCTTTTCCGTTACAGTCAGAATCCTGCAGATAGCTCCTAATTTTTCCATGTGTCTTAGTTCTGTTTTCTCAACATTTACATAGGCGGGATTAGTCCTCTTGCGTGCCCACACATGGTGCTACCACAAGCAACAGTTCATATTTGTTTGGCTGGACCAACTAACTAGGCTACTGCTACCAACACCAGTGATTATAAATTCGCAGCCAGATGTCTTCAGGCAGCTAAAAAGCAAACTGAAGACACAACTTGCATCATATAGACAGCATGTAAATAGCACTGGGTGTTGGGGTGGGGAGGAGAGATGAAACAGCAAATCAAAAGGGTGGGCATTTGGGTGGGGTGTGGAGAAATATTACAGGAAGGCTCTGCATCACTAGAAGAGGTACCATAACCCAAGAAAATCCAGGAAACCCCACATGAATGGTCTTCTCAACAAAGTCCTTTAAAGTTTACCCCTAATTATAGTCTTGAATCTCCTGATGACAGGGATACATTCTGAGAAATGAGTCATTAGGTGATTTCATTGTTGCGTGAACATCACAGAGTGCACTTACACAAACCCGGATGGCACAGCCTACGACGCACCCAGACTGTACACTACAGCCTAGTGCTCCGGACCACAGATCATGCATGTGACTGTACTGAACTCTGTAGCTACTGTCGCCCAGTGGTAAGCATTTGCATATCTAAACATGTCTACACATAGATAAGGTACAACAAAACTAAGCTACAAAAGGTAAAACATGGTGCACCTCTACAGGGCACTTACCATGAGTGGAGCTTGCAGGGCTGGAAGCTGCTCTACGTGAGTCAGTGAGTGAGTCGTCAGTGGATGTGAAGGCCTAGGACATGACGGCACAGTACCATGGTCTTCACAAACACTGTGTGCCTAGACTACACTACATTTATTATAAAGATATTTCTCCAATCAAAAATTAACCTTAGCTTACTGTAACTTTTTCACCTTACAAAACTTTTGATTTTTTTAAAATTTTGACTCTTTTGTAATAACACTTAGCTTAAAATACAAACACATTGTATAGCTGTACAAAAACATTTTCTCTCTTTTATCCTATTCTATAAGCTTTCTTCTTTTTGTAACTTTTTTTAACTTTTAAGGTTTTTGTTAAAAACTAAGACACAAATGTGCACATTAGCCTAGACCTACACAAGGTCAGGATCATCAGCATCACTGTCCTCTACATGTTGTCCCACTGGCAGGTCTGCAGGGACAAGAACACACACAGAGCTGCATCTCCTATGATGACAATGCCTTCTTCTGGCAACCTCCTGAAGGACTTGCCTGAGGGTGTTTTACAGTTAACTTTTTGTTTTAATAAGTAGGAATATACTCTAAAATAACAGTTAAAAGTATAGTAAATACATACATCAGTAACACAGTCATTTATTATTATCAAGTATTGTGTCCTATACAGAACTGTCTGTGCTGGACTTTCATACGACTGTCAGCGCAGTAGGTTTGTTTACAGCAGCACCACTCCACGCAGGTAAGTAATATGTGCCACTGCACCACTACGACGGTGAGAAGACAGGGAGGTTTCGGCTCGCTAACAGTCTTATGGGACCGCCATGGTACACATGCTCTGCTGTTGATCAGAACCTTGTTATGCAGTGCCTGACTGTATGATCCGCCCCACGCGGTCCTCAGGAGATGGTGGGAGGTGACGTGTGTAAGGCACAGAGCTGCACACGGCAGCACTCATAAGCATTAGGCTGCCTCGCCACGGTCACGTGCCAGGTGGTGGCTGTCCCCACCAGACCAGGGACTTCCCTGGTCCCCTATTAGAAGACGCATTGCTGCGTCCCCTATATAGAGCCTTGTGCCAAGGAGGCAGTGCTCCCCAAATGAAGGAATGCTGGAAAGGAGTGGATACCCTTTCCACAACATCCCTTCCAACAGCTGCCTGGCTTCAGCTCTATGGTATCCTCATGTGGGCGGGGTTATTATGGCTTACACTGGGCTGGTCGCCGCCCCAGTTGCCATAAAGAAAAGGGTTGAGCTTGAGAATGCAGTCTGCCTCACCCTGTTTCCAGATAAATGGGGGCCAAGTGCTTCTAGATATACAGCAATCTGGGTGTCCAGAGCTCTGTCTCCACACTCTTTTCCCCTGAGGCCAAAGTCTACCCAGGGCCAGAGGCACTGAGGAGCAGCCTGCCACATGGGCCAACCCTCTGGAACCTCACAGCTCTCATAGGCGAGGAGCCTGAGTGCTCATTACGGAGCTTGCACCCCTTACGGGTTTACCAGAAAGGTTTCTCTTGTGGATCTGGATGTAGAGAAGTTGCCAAAGAAATGAAGGCCGGATGGCCAAGCCCACAGTGTGCGGAAAAGAGATGGGAAAAACACCTCCACAGGAGCCTTGTATCCGGAAGATTCCGACAGGTCTCTTGGACATGTTTCCATGACCGACTTCCCTTCAAAAAATGGCAGCTTGCACCAACCAGGGCTTTCTTCCCTAGTGAGCTCTGGCTAGGCCCTCTGGCAACCATATCAGCCACTCTGGGAACGCTAAAGTCAAGGCCATGACCGTTGCCTATCTCTGCTACCTTCCTAACCCTCCTTTGGAGCCTTGGGAAGCACACAGGCCTGCCAACGTCACACTCAGAACAAACTCCTCACGCTGGTCCACATAAATCAGCCCCCGTCTGCCCCTCCAACGCTACTCACGTCCTCCTTCACCACCCTCCTGAGCAACAGCCACAGCAGGCCCTGCTCACCTCGAGGTCCTGGCCCTGCTGTCCCCTGCCTGCAGACTCCTCCACAGGTCTGCCCACAGCCAGCCTATCTCATCACCACCTCTCAGCCCCAGTGCCACCTCCTCGGAGAGACCCTCCCTGCCTACTCGCTCCAGGTGGGCCCTCACCCTGGAACTCTCCATCTCATTATCTCCTTTACTTATTCCATAGTCTTAATATTCACAATGCTCTGAAAGCGTCGGCTGTGTGAAGCTGCCAGTTGCTTACTGACTGGCATCATAAGAACGTAAGCTCCATGAGGGCAGAGACCCCGTACACCCTTGTTTATGCACATCTTACATTTCCAGCAAATAGCCTGGTACACAGTAGGCATTTAATAAATATGACGGAATGAATGCATGAAGGAATGTGCTGATATCAAGTCAAATGGTCTACTTGTCAGGCAAAAGACTACATAAAAGAATCCTCTAAACATACTCCTCTCCTAGATTATGAAAAATGAACAAACAGAGGTAAAGAGAGGCAAAGACACTTGCCCAAGTTCACCCAGCTGGTGAGGAGTGGAGAGGTCGGGGGTGGAGGCCTCCTGGCGTCTTGCTGGTGCTCTCACAGCCACGCCACATCTTTTGCCAGAATTCCCAGTCCATGAACAGCTTCTCTTCCTCACATACTCATTTAGCAAATACTCATCAAGCGTCTTCTACGTCTCAGCAACTATGTTAAGAACTGAGTTCAAACCAAGAGTGACTGGGAGGCCCTTGTCTGCAACCCCAAAGAAATCACCCCCCAGCCATGAACAATGGATCCTCTTGCTAGAGGGTCTCCAACCATTCTGCAAATCATCCACCCCCCGTGACTGTTCCCAGAGTGAGCCAGGCCTGTCCCTGTCCCAGGACATAGGTTCCCTGATTATGGGACAGGTGCTCTGCCAAAACACGATGATGACACACAGCCATATGGGCAGTGAGCAAGGGGTCTACAGGGAAGGACACCCTCCAAATGGTGTGGAGCAAGCTGCTTGGGTCACCGCTGGTCCACTGAGAACTGCTCACCCTGTTTGGACTGAACTGTGGCAGAGATAAATCCCTGCTGAGACCCCTGCCAAACCTGATTCACAGCACCCTGAGACCCAGGGAGGAGGCCAGCCCTTCCCTGGATGGTCTCGGTACTTAAGGAGCCAGAAGCAGGAGGCCAGGGCTCATCACACAAGGCCTGATGTGGCCTGGGAGCGGCCTCAGCATCCACACCTCCAGTTGATACTCTGCATCCTCCCATCTTAGGGCACATGTCTGCGGCCAGTGGGCAGAAGAGGCAGAGAATGGGGAGGCATTGGTGCTAAGCTGCAGGACTAAGCTATAATTGGAGGCCCTCAGGGTGCAGGAAATCTCCTCTGCCAAATATGCCACTGTCCCTCAGGCAGTTATGCTATAAATGGGTACAGAAGCCCACCCTGTCTGGAGCTAACAGGCAAGGGCAGCAGCCCTGTCAAGACCAGGATCCACACTGAAGCACATCTTCCTTTAAGAAACACTCTCTCTAGCAGCCCAGCCTTGCCCTCACAGACACACACAAGGCTCCAGCTGTACCGCAGGTACTGCACTGGATCTGTGTGACGTGATCCCTGCTTGCACAGGGCTTGTTGTTTGTGAGAGCTGCAGTCGGATTCTATTTGGAAATAGAGTCTCTGCAGATGGAATCATGTGAAAATGAGGTTCCATTGGATTAGAGTGAAAGAGCCCTAATCCAAGGATTGCTGTCCTTATCAGAGGAGGGAAAGCTGAGCACAGAGAGACAAAACACACAGGGGAGCATGCCATGTGAAGATGGAGGCGAAGATCGGAGTGATGTGCCTAGAAGCCAAGGAATGCCAGGCACTGCCGGCCACACCAGGTTGGGGGAGGGGCACGGAACACGCTCCTCAGAGTGCCCAGAGGAACCAATGCTACTGACACCTGGATTTTGAAACTCTGGAACTGTGAGACAATAAATTTCTATTGTTTTAGGCCACCAAATGTGTGGCATTTTCACAGCAGTGCCAGAAAACAAATACAGTGAGAGACACAGATGAGTAAGCAGGAGGTTAAACGTGCTTAGTTAGGTAAGGGTCATCTAGGATGCTATGGAAACACAGAGGGCAGCACCAAAGCAAGCCATGGAGGATCAGAGAAAATGTCCTACAAGAAGGGACTCCAAGTCTGGGCCTTGGGGATCGTCTTAGTCCATTTGTGTTGCTATAAAGGAATACCTGAGGCCGGGTAACTTGAAAAGAGGCATATTTGGTTCACGGGTCTGCAGGCTACTCAAGAGGCATGGCTCCAGCATCTGCTTCTGATGAGGGACTCAGGCTACTTCCACTCATGGCAGAAGGGGGACCGTGTGTGCAGAGATCACAGGGCTGAAAGGCCATGCTGGGCTTCACCTTTCTCCGGGATAACCTCTGGAACATTCCTCTGATGGGCAGGGAGCGTGGAAGTGACCCCCATCTGCTGCTGGTCATTCTCTTACCTGCTCTCTCTGGTCAGTCTGGCAGAGGTGGGACTTGGAGCCAAGGTCCTGGCCTTTGACACCTTCGACACCCACAAGGCCCATCCCTATCAACCCTGCCCAACTGCCAGGGTTCAAGCACCTCCACATTGTGAGCTGCGCACACAGCCCAGCCCTCAAGCCTAATATCCACCACCTGCCACCTGCCTTCCCCCACACAGCCAGGCTCCGTCTGCAGACACAGGCCAACCCAAGGCTTATGCTCCCAGGCCCTGTGAAGCTGCCTTGGCCACAGGGACCATAGCACTTCCAGTCAGATCTGACGAAGCCTCTGTGCAGACATGAGATCCTCCTCCCAGATATCCTGGCCTTCCTTCTTCTCGATGCCTGACCCTGTTCCTCAGGACTCAAAGCCACCAGAGACAGAGGCTGCCCCAGGCCATATTTCTGACTGTGTGCCCGACAGCCTAGAGAGGAAAGCCCTGGGGTTTTCCCATCATTTCTGCTGTGCATTTGAGAAAGGCTTTGCAAATTGCAGGACAGCACCAAACAAACTGCTCAGTAGCCATGCTCAGCTGTGCCAAAGTTCAGCTAGACCCAGTGAGAGAACAAGGAGTGGTCTGCATGAGCTCCCGGCAAGGGCACCTGGTGAGGGGATGTGTCCACCCCGGGCCTGCACACAAAGTCCAGGGTCCGCTGGCCTGGCACTCCCAAGCCCCAGCAGCCCTGCCAGGCTCTCAGCAGCAGGCAGGTTACGGCCACACCACTCACCATCCATCTTGGAAAGGTCAGGAACTGATTTGGAGCTTGGCTTTTAGTTCTTTTGCATGTCTAAGTGATCTTGAGAAGAGGCTAAGGAAAAAGGTTCATAGAGGAATGTGCCAGAAAAAAGAGTAAATATTTTAGAGACAAATATCTGTCTAGTTTTAATCGTAACAGTAATAATGATCATGATAATGCCTATAAATTTATACGGCACTTTGCATTTTTCCAGAGCATTTAAAAAAATAAATATGGGGTCTCGCTCCATCACCCTGACATAATCATAGCTCACCGCTGCCTTGAACTCCTGAGCTGAAGCAATCCTCCTGCCTCAGTCTCCCAAGCACCTAAAACTACAGGGACAAGCCACCATGCCCAGCTAGTGTGTGTGTGTATGCGTGTGTGTGTGTGTGTGTGTGTGTATACCAACATATATATACATACATATATATATATATATAATTATTATTATTATTTTTTTTTTTGGTAGAGCTGGCCGGAGCATTTCTATCTATACTCCCATTTGCCCTTGCCATAACTACTCAGTGAGGTAGGAATTATTATCTTTATCTCTCAGTTGAGAACCCCGAAACTCAGAGAAGTGAAGTTACAAGGCCAAT
>CAUYLG010069522.1:0-42999 GCA_963573385.1 Cacajao melanocephalus | reverse complement strand
TTCTATCTCTGTAAAGGGAGAATAGTCTGGCATGACCTGCCTTCTTCACAGGATGGCTGTGAAGATCAAGTAAAACAAAAAAATGCATAGGCTGGGTACAGTGGCTCACATCTGTAATCCCAGCACATTAGGAGGCCAAGGTGGGTCGATCACCTGAGGTCGGGAGTTTAAGACTAGCCTGGCCAACATGGTGAAACCCTGTCTCTACTAAAAATACAAAAATTAGCTGGGCATAGTGGTAGGTGCCTATAATCCCAGCTACATGGGAGACTGAGGCAGGAGAATCTCTTGAACCCAGGAGGCAGAAATTGCAATGAGCTGAGATCATGCCATTGTACTACATCTTGGGCAACAAGAGTGAAACTCTGTCTCAGAAAAAAAAAAAATGCATGTAAAAGAGCTTTGCACACAATTAAGTCATATACAAATTATATGTCCCAGGTGTGGCCATTTATATGACATCAAACAAGAAACCATTAATAATTATCAAGTCAACTGGATCTACTTCCATCGGCCTCCTGAGGGAAGGGTCATAACCACAGTAATCATAGTGAATCTCTTTACCCAGATGCCTCTTAAAATATCAAAATTATTACTTATATTATGGAGCTCAGTCCTTAGATTTAAAAAAAAAATTTTTTTTCTTTTCTTTTTTTGAGACAGGGTCTCGCTCTGCTGCCCAGGTTGGAGCGCAGTGGCCTGACCACAACTCACTGTAGCCTCAACCTCCTTGGCTCAAGCAATCCTCCTGCCTCGGCCTCCTGAGTAGCTGGGACTACAGGTGTGTGCCACCACTGCTGGCTCATGTAGAGATGGGGTCTTCCTATGTTGCCCAAGCTGTTGGTCCTGAAAATTTTGATAAGTCTGTCTTCAAACATTTCATCATATCTAGCAATTTGTCCAAAATATAGATTTACCCAAAATGGCAACTTCACATCTCAGAGTCAATGGGTGGTACATAATATACATAACATGGGCATTAGCCACAGTTCTCAAAGAGGAGAAAGAGTAAAGAAAAATAAAGATCCCTAATTAATTAGAAATGTCTGGTCTATTTATACAAGAAGTTAACATTGGAGATGTGGAACGTATTCTGGAGTCAGAGAAATGAATCAAAACACTCTGAGGGTAACTGGAATATTCTATGAATATATTCCTGAACTATTTGTGTGTGCATAGCTATTGTTCTATTTAATTTTGTATTAGATCCAAGGGGTTCCAGCATTCATCAGTAGTAATGATAGATTTGAACAATATGAACAGAGAATTCTATACCAGGCAGGAGCACATCAAGCTAATGCATTGACAAGGGCAGTTCTTCGTGATGCATACTCTTTTGTCTCATGCAGTGATTATTGTGATTTTTCTTTTCTTTCTTTGACAAATCAGTTAGATTTACCAAAAATAGCCATACATTTTATAACAGAGTGTAGAGAGGGTGACTTTCTCCCAGCATTACTTCAAAAACTCAAGTAAGAAATCATTCAGGTTAAGAAAACCATCTTACCTCTATTTTTTCCCATATGGCTTCATAGTTGTCTTGGTGCTGAATATCTTGCATCAGTTTCTGAATTAAAGCTGACTTAGTGGCAGAATGCCTCTCATTTTTCTCAGAGGATGAAGCTCTTTCTGACTTCTCATCAGCGTGTTTTTTCATGCCAGAGAATGGCATACAGGACTCCTCATCAGAAAGAATGTCACTCAGGGGCCCAGATTCAATGCTCTCCCCTAGTGAAGAGGCTATGTCACTGGATGAGCTTGGAGACACCCTGCCTAGCCTTGTATGCTTCTTTTTGACATGATATGTTGGATAGATCTCAGAATCTGAATTCATTTCAGACAGTTCCCAGTCATCAATATTCTGAATGGTTTCTCCTCTGGGTTTCTGAGGCAGAAGCTTTGTTAGGTTTTCCAACTTCAAAGCCAATACTTCTGTCTGCTTAAGGTGAGAGGGCAGAGCTAGGTATTCATCAGAGCCATACCAGGCCTCCACAACCTGACCATTCCTGGTGACGTGACTTGGAGATGAGGCGTGACCTTTTTTGCTTTTGTGTTTTGAAAGAAGTGGCACCGGAGACATGATGTTGTCTGAGCCAACAGAGGATTCACTACTCTGAGTAAAAGGTGGTGAACTGGATGTTTCTGACTGCAATAGCAATTTGGCATTCCGACTTCTCTGATTACAAAGCTCAAGTGAGGATGTGGAAGCAGAATTTGTTTCTGGCCCCTCTATGGCCTTGGAAGTACAAGAAAGCTCTCCATTTGGCACTACTGAGCTCCTTGTATTTTTAGCTTGTTTGCCTGAACCGGTCCCCCGTTTAGGAGTTCGGCATGGAGGCACCTCTTCTGAGGTCTCGTGTGGCTTTTTAAGTCGAGATTTCTCTTTATAGCAGTCGTTAAGCCTTCCCAGGCTGGAAGAAATTTCTTTAATGTGAAGTTTGACTGTGTTTTCAAGATTCCCAACCCCCACCTTGTGCAAACACTCGTAAGACTGGCTGGCAGCAGAAGGGCTGTTGGAGTAGGAAGACTGCAACACCAGGCAAAGCTTAGATCTGTCAGGAGGATCTACTAGTGAAGGGGTGCTTCTGCTCATCTCAGGCTTTAAATCAGTCATTTGCTTCTTTCCATCACTGCCTTTCAGATCGTTCTTAAAAGTTTCCTCTTTAAGAAAAAGCCCTCTTTTTGGCAATGTGGGTTGTGTGGGAGAGTCCTCATTATAATTAAAGCAATCTCGGATGGTTCGCTTGGGGGTTGCATTTTCACAAGGAATGGGCTGGTGATTCTTTGCACCAAGATGAGAGGAGGAACTGGATTCTTGCTTCACAGTCTCAGAGGAGGATGGAACAGCATTTGTCAGAGCTTCTCCTGAAGATGATGACAGCCCTGGTGTTAAGCCTGGTTGCTCTTCAACTGCAGAAGCATTGTCTTCCTCACATCTACCTTTGTCGTCTACTGAGAGAGACACTTGAGATACTTCCTCAGTAACTGCTTCACTGTCATTGGTAGAGAGAGAGTCAGCAGCTACCGTAAGTAACCCAACACTTCGGATAAGCTCAGGAAACTCCTTTTCCATCTCACTGTAGCTCCAGGAGTCAAAGGGTTTGGTTTTGACTTGGCTAGAAGTCATGTCACCTAGGCCACTGAGCAAATCCTCACTTGGACTGTAGTCAGACAGTTCAAATGCAGTAATGCCACAATCTAGAGACAAGTAATTTTGAGAACATTTGATCGTTAGTTGTCCTGAGTCATCCACTTCTGTAAGAGAATCAAGCCGGCCCTGAAACAGACAATGGCAATGGTTTCAGTAAATGTAATATCAAGTACAACATCAGCTGCTGTTTAAATGAAATCTCAGTACAGGGCACTATAAAGGTCAAAAACGTATCAGTCCCAATTGCTTCTGGTTTGACATACACAAAAGGATATTAATCAGTTACCACATTGCTTTATATAGTATCTTGTTCTTAAATACCTGAAGATTTTCCACTAATCTGGAGCATACATTCTTAATAAAAATGTCAAGATCAAACCAAAAATATCCATTCTTCCTGTAATTTTAAACTTAAAAATAATATATTCTTCATTTAATAAGCATTTCATTTAATAAACAAAGCCTTAATACAATATCTGGAATCAAAATAATATAAAAGTAAAATCTCCATGAATGTCTGTTTTGCTTTTCACTATCATTCTAGTACTTATCAGAGTGGCTAACTCATGGTAGATGCTCAATAAATATCTTTAAGTAGAATAATTAGTTATATTAAGCTTGTGTTAAATATATATTGATAAGTTAAAGGAAGGTAAACTACTGAATTTGCAAATAAATAACAGTTTGAGACCAGTTTCTGTTTGGCCTCACCCTTTTAAAGGAGAAAATTAATGAGTGTCCAAACTATCATCAGAGAGTCTCATCTCCTCCCTCTGCATGTGTTTCTCCCCAAGTCCTGCCCCCACTGGTGTATGTGTGCTATTAAGTGCCCATTTTTCTTGCTATTCATAATTCTGGATAGGCTGATTTGATTTTAAACTCCCTCATGCTAAAAACCAGCATTACAAGTAACTGTTTTTAACTTGTTAAATTTTTAATTGTGTAATTAAGGCTTTTGTCTCATTACTAATGCAGTTTCTGATTTCATACAACAAATGGGAAGATATTCACTGATGCTTTGTTTGGCGTAGAAGAGCCCCGGGAACTATCCTATTATGCCTGCTGGCTGCATAACATCCTGGTCTATCCTAGCCCCCTTAAAAAATAAAAAAAGAAAACTGAAAAGCGAAGGGTTGTTACATCCCCAAATCTCCTTTTTTTCTGGACGAGGAACTGGGGTGAGCCAATTGGAGCTGGATCCCATGTGGCTGCTGGACCCTGTGATCCTTTCAACCAGGTCTTCCCAAGATCTGGCTTCTCCAGGATCTTACACTGGGTTTTATTGCTCATTTGTTTGTTGTGTTTTTGGAATGTTCTCTCCCTTCAGACCTTCACCCTGACTTTATCTCCTACTCCCCTCACTCTCATTCCATAATCTAGATAAACAGATGAAACGCCTAATTTAACTTTTCTAAGCCTCAAAGTCCTCATCTATAAAAGATGATGGTTGATTACTATAATTACTTTTTCATTTAATCCATAAAATTTTCTTCTGGGGTCTGTACTATTATCTCTGTCTTACATAAGAGTAGCTTGGACCAAAAGACGACACATAGTAGTCCATGGCCTCAAGATGAAGAGCGAGCTCAGCCTTGGACTGAGACTGTCCCCAAAGTCTGTATTCTCACCATTATATATTATTTTAAACTGGCATCCACCCAACTCCAATTTATTTTCCACACTGTCACTAGAGTAACCTTTACAAATTGCAAATCTGGTATTGTTACTTCTTTGTTTAAAGTCCTTTAGAAGCATCCTGTTGCTGTTAAGTTAAAAACCCAAACCTTTCCTCAAAAGAAAAAAAACTAAAAATTGAACTATCAACCCCACCACTGTATATATACCCAAAGAAAAAGATATCAGTATGTCAAAGAGATACCTGAACTCCCATGTTTATTACAGCACTTTTCATGATAGCCAAGATATGGAATCAACCTCAGTGTCCATCAACGGATGAATGGATAAAGAAAATGTGGCATATATCCACAATGGAATACTATTTTTTTCTTCAAAAAAGAAGAAAATTCTGTCATTTGTGACAACATGGATGAGATTGGAGGACATTATGTTAAGTGAAATAAGCAAGGCACAGAAAGACAAACACCACATGTTCTCACTCATATGTGGAAGCTAAAAAAGTTGAACTCTTAGAAGCAGAGAGCAGAACAGCAGTTACTAGAGGCTGGGAAAGGTAGGGGGTGGGGACAGCTAGAGGCCAGTTAGTGGATACAAAATTACAGCTAGATAGTAGGAGTAAGTTCTGGTTTCTATAGCAGGGTCAAATGACTATTAATTAAAAGCAATTTATTCTACATTTTCAAATAGCTAGAAGAGTAGATTTTGAATGTTCCCAACATGAAAATGTGATAAATGTTTGAAGTGATGGGTATGTTAATTGTCCTGATTTGATCAATTCATTGTGTACATGTATCAAAATATTATACTATACCCCAAAAATAAATTTTTATGTGTCAATTAAAAATAATAAAAGCAAAAAGAAAGACACACTTAAATACAAAGATACATTACTTTAATATTTGAAAATCTTCCAAGTATATGACTGAGTACAGAAATAAACCATATCATAGATATTTTTAAAACACAACCAAAAGCCTTCAGAGGCCAGGCACAAACAGGCCCTTCTTATGCTATTCTCCCCTCACTGGCCACACTCAGCCAGTGTCCTCCTTTCACTTTTTGAAAATACCATGTTTCCTCCTACCTCAGGCCCTTGGCACATGCTGTTTGCTCTGCCTAGAAAGCTTCCAACCTATACCCCTTGACTAGTTGACTCTTCCTTGTCACTCAGATTTCAGCTTAAGTTTCACTTTTTCAAGATTCCAGATCCACATATAAGGCAGAATCTTTTATTACGTGCTTGCTCTGTTTCTCTTTAAGCATTTATCTCAATTTATCAATAAATATTATTGTGATTATCTGACTAAATTGTTTCTTCCACTAGTTTGTAAGTGCCATGAGAGTATAAATTACACAGAAAATGGTTGCCTTACTAGGGTACCTGTAGCATCTAGCATAGTGATCTGCACATAGTATGTACATATGTTGAATGAATGATGACATTTTGGAATGTCTCTCTATGCTTTCCTGTAATTTTTTTCTCTGATTATGTAGTTTTAGTTAACTCCAATAATTAAAAGCCCAAGTTTCAATTCTGGCTCTAGTGCTACTTAGTTATGTGACCATGAGCCCGTAGCTTGATGTTGCTAAGCTTTATTTCCTTCATCTATAAAAAGGAAATGATAAGCCACATCATAGGGGTGTTGAGAGGCTTAAAGGAGATAATATATGTAAGTTAGAAGTCTGGTACATGGATGGGTGCTCAATGAAGGTTCACTTTTATTTTATTATTTTTAGTAATAAAGTACACTGAGTAGGAAAGTTTCATCAAGATGAGAGTTATCGCTAATGCTAAATTACACTGCACAAAGTAAGAAATCAATATTAACTGCCAATCTCTCAACAAAAATTATCTAAATGGAATTGCATAACTTTTGTGCTTTATAACTGTACTAGGAATGAGTCAGCCAAGCAAAAGTTATATTTCATGCAATTTTTAAGAGAGTAAAAGTGAGATTCCCAATTCAAAAGCAGGTTGTATTTTCTTTAATCTTCTAACTTGATTGTTCATTACTCAGAACTTATTCTTTTACAGAAAGAGTATTATAAAATGATGGTGAAATTCCAAAACTATCCCATAAAACCTATTTAAATATATAGCTGAAATTTGCAACATGATTTTCTATTACATTTGTCATGGTTACTGCACTGCAGTGCTTATATGAGGTTAAAGAAAAGTGTTTATATGATATATAAAGAAAAAGAAATTTGAGAGTTCAGGAAAAAAATTAGACTCCAAAAAGTGTCAGCTACCTGCCTTTGGACAAACAGGGAACATGATAGTCTTGCAAATACATTTGATCCCCATTCTGGTGGTTATAGTACCTTAAGACCAGGGATACTGTCTTGCTCGAGAATAATAGAGGCTCAATCAGTGATGCTATATGAATATATTGAATATATATACACACACATATATATTAGATGAATATACTGTTTAATGAATACACCTAAGAGAATAGAGTATGGCTGCCTTTTCTGAAATCTTCAGGAATCTCTAGCCAGTTCCTGGTTTACAAAAGAAAATACCATACTCAAAAACACTTAATGCTTCAGAGGACGTTCTCTCCATTCTGTCCCACTATACCAGTCCACCCAACCATCTCAACTAATGCGTAAATACCATTTTAACTGGTGAGATAGTTGAGTGATTGTCACTCAGGGGTAACTACTGTTTTATTTTTATTTAATTTTTTTTATTTCCATAGGATATTGGGGAACAGGTGTTGTTTGGTCACATGCATAAGTTCTTTAGTGGTGATCTGTGAGATTTTGGTGCGCCCATCACCCAAGTAGTATAAATTGCATCCTATTTTGTAGTCTTTTATCCCTCAAAGCGAAATTATTTTTTATTCAAACTATTTTTTAATGCAAAAAAATCCCTCCCTGAAAAAAAACAAAGCAAAACCAAAAAACAGTGTATAGTATTTAACCATACAGAGGCAATTGTAAGAAAAGAAAATTCACTGAAGTTTCTCAGAGCAGATGAATGAGTTTGATCTCTGAAAATATGGCATAGTGATACTAATGTTTTCAGTTCCATTGTTTCCTTTCCGATCATCTTCCCAGATAATTTTCTAACATGTGTATATAATAAAGTCTCAGGAAGATACAGAGTTAGGGTTGTTGAATGTTGGTTTTACTGCCCTTATTTCAGAAATATCACATGTAATTATGTAGTACAGATAGCTGGGTGAGAGCTGCCTAGCTATGTCCACACTCCATTTAAATATACCTCCATTTAACATGTTATGAAGCAGGCTGGGTGCAGTGGTTTACACCTGTAACCCCAGCTCTTTGAGAGGACAAGACAGGTAGTTCACTTGAGCCCATAAATTGGAGACTAATCTGGGCAACATGGAAAAACCCTGACTCTACTAAAAATACAAAAATTAGCCAGGCATGGTGGCATGTGCCTGTAATCCCAGCTACTGGGGAAGCTGAAGCATGAGAATTGCTTGAACCCGGGAGACAGAGGTTGCAGTGACCCAAGATCCTGCCACTATACTCCAGCCTGGGCAACAGAGCGAGACTTGGTCTCTCTTTCTCTCTTTCTCTCTCTCTCTTTCCACATATATATGCAAGGTTCTTTGAACTGGCTGCACCATAGATTACGCTATGGCCAAGCCATGGTGACCCTTGTGACCTGCATGTACACCTCCAGAAAAGAATGGCTAGCTCCTGCAGTGCCTGATTAACTGATCTTGCAACATTCTGCCATTGCTCCTGCCTCAACCATTCCTGCCTCAACTGATAAGCCAACCTTGTGACACTGGCCCTTGTGACACCCCCCACCCCCTGGGCAACACACCCCTGGCTTGTAAAAAGTGCCCTGAACTGTAACTTCTATAACTTTTCACTGCCTACCCCAAACCTATAAAACCAACTCCTATCCCACTGTCCTCCACTGACTCTCTTTTTGGACTCAACCCACTCACACCCGGGGGGGGAATAAACAGCCTTGTTGCTCAAACAAAGCCTGTTTAGGTAGTTTCTTCATTCACAGCGTGCCTAACATTTGCTGCCAAAACCCAGGATGGGGTACTCCTTCGGGAGACCGACCCCCTATTCCTCCTCTTCCTCTGTGAAGAGACGCACCTACGACCTCAGCACATCAGACCAGCCCAACAACCCTCTCGCCACCTTCAGATGGGGTAAGCAGTCTCTCTCCCTCTCTCTCTCTTCCTTTAAATCCTCCTCCTTCTAAAGAGAGAAAAAAGGAGACAAGTCTCTCCCTCTCTCTTTCTTCCTTTAAATCCTTCTCCTTCTAAACAGAGAAAAGGAGACAAGTCTCCCCCCACCTCTCTCTCTTTTTTCCTTCCAATCTTTCTCCTTGTAAATAAAGGAGACACTCTTTAGCCATGCGCTAAAAAACTCCATCATTGGTCACAGACTCGAGAAGACAGTCTTCCCTTGGTGTCTGGTCAATAGCGGGGACGCCTGCCTTGACCACTCACCCACGGTATAGCCCGGCACTCAGTCAGGAACGCCGACTGAAAACGCTGGTAGCTGCTCTCCTCTCATTCTCCTCATCTCTACTCCTTTCCTTAAAACTATTTCCCTTGCTATGGGCAATATTCTACCCTTTGTTCCTCTGTCTTCACCTCTAGCCTACGTCCTAAAAAAACCCCAAAACCTCTTCAACTGTCGCCTAATCGGAAACCTAAACATCTCATTTTTTTTTTCTGCAATACAGCCTGGCCCCAACACAAATTAGACAATGGTTCCAAATGGCCAGAAAATGGCACTTATGATTTTTCTATTCTGCAGGACTTAAGACAATTTTTGTCAACGAATGGGCAAATGATATGTCCAGGCATTTTTTACACTTCAATCCCTCCCTAATCTCTGCTCTCAATGCAACGCATCCCAAATTTTACCCGCTCCCTTCCATCCACCCCTCCTGCCTCTGCCAGTGACTCAGAATCCTCCTTGTCCATCGACCCTTCTGACCTTTCTCCTCCCACCTGTCTGAACCAGATCCCAATCCAGGCCCTCTAACCCCCCGCCTAGAGTCTCTCTCCTCTTCTTCTGCCCACACCCCACCTCCTTATGCCCCTCCTGTCACCTCCCCACCTCATACCCAGTCCAGCTTACAGTTTAGTCCCGTGGTTAATTCTTCCAACCCTGCCCAACAATTCCCCCTTCAAGAGGCGGCTGGAGCCAAAGGCATAGTTAGGGTGCACGTTCCTTTCTCTTTATCCAAACTTTCCCAAATTGGCCAACAGGCTGCTTTTCATCAGATCCTACTAAATATATACAAGAGTTCCAATATCTAACCCAGTCCTATAACTTAACCTGGAGTGACTTAAATGTCTTCACGTCTACTCTCACCGCAGAGGAGCGGCAAAGAGTTTACACCCTAGCCCAATCCTACGCTACAGATCAGCGGTGCCTTGTACCCAGTCTACAGGAAGGTACCAGGGCAGTTCCCTAGTAAGATCCCCAATGGGAATACCAGGCAGGTTCCCCGATATAACCAGGCAAGATTACATGACCTCCTGCCTAGTTGAAGGACTCAAAAAATCAGCATATAAAGCTGTCAACTATGACAAACTTAAAGAAACTACCCAGGGCAAAGATGAAATCCCAGCCCAGTTCATGGCCCATTTGGCAGCCGCCCTTAGATGATTTACTGCCCTTGTCCCAGAAGGGCCAGAAGGTTGTCTTATTCTTAATATGCATTTTATTACCAAGTCGGCCCCTGACATTAGGCAAAAACTCCAAAAACTAGACTGCGTCCCTCAAACCCCACAACAGGACCTAATCAACCTCACCTTTAAGGTGTTCCATAATAGAGAAGAAGCTGCCAAGCAACAGCATATCTCAGAATTACAAATGCCTCTGCTGTAAGACAAACCCCAGCCACACCTACAGCTTAAAAAAAACTTCAGTAATGCCCAAACCACCGTGTCCAGGCTTTTCTTCAGGACCTCCTTCCCCAGGACCTTGCTTCAAATGCTGGAAAACTGGCCACTGGGCCAAGGAATGCCCGCATCCTGAGATTCCTCCTAAGCCATGTCCCATCTGTGTGGGACCCAAAAGTCTGATTAACTCCTTCCCAGATCTCCTTGGCTTAGCAGCAGAAGATTGATGCTGCCTGATCACCTCAGAGGCCCCCTGGACCATCATGGATGCCGAGCTTCAGGTAACTCTTACAGTGGAAGGTAAGTCCGTCCCCTTCTTAATCGATAGTGGGGCTACCCACTCCACAATGCCTTCTTTTCAAGGGCCCATTTCCCTTGCCTTCATAACTGTTGTGGGTATTGAGCGTCAAACTTCTAAACCCCCAAAACCCCCCAGCCCTGGTGCCTATTGGGCAGCACTCCTTTACACACTCCTTCCTAGTCATCCCTACCTGTCCAGTCCCCTTACTAGGCCGAGACATCTTAACAAAATTATCTGCCTCCTTAACTACTCCTGGACTACAGCCACACCTCATTGCCACCCTTCTACCTGATTCAAAATCTCCCCCACAACCCCCCACCCCACATCTCTCTACCTCAACCCAAAGGTATGGGACACATCTGCCCCATCCTTGGCAACTGACCACACACGTCTTATCATCCCATTAAAACCTAACCACCCTTACCCTGCCCAGTGCCAGTATCCCACCCCACAACAGGCTTTAAAAAGCTTAAAGCCTGTTATCATCCATCTGTTACAACATGGCCTTTTAAAGTCTACAAACTCTCCTTATAACTCCCCTATCCTACCTATCCAAAAACCCAAAAACCAGACAAATCCTACAGGCTAGTCCAAGACCTTCGCCTCATCAATCAGATTGTACTTCCCATTCATCCTGTTGTACTAAACCCTTATACCCTCCTATTCTCCATACCCCCTTCTACAACTCACTATGCTGTTCTTGATCTTAAAGACACCTTTTCCACCATCCCCTTACATCCCTCCTCTTAGCCTCTTTTTGCCTTCACTTGGACTGACCCCGACACCCACCTGTCTCAACAACTCACCGGGACAGTTCTGCCCCAAGGTTTCAGAGATAGCCTTCACCACTTCAGTCAAGCCCTTTCCTGTGACCTACTCTTCTCTGTCCATCTGCTTCCCACCTCATTCAATATATGGATGATCTTCTTTGTTGCAGTTCCTCTTATGAATCCTCCCAGCAAGACACTCACCTGCTGCTTCAACTTCTATACTCTAATGGGTACCACGCATCCCTTTCTAAAGCCCAAATTTCTTCCCTATCCATTACTTATCTCAGTATAATCCTCTATCGGCATACACACGCTGTCCCTGCCAATCGTATTCAGTTAATTTCCCAAACCCCAGCCGCATCCACTAAACAAAAGTTTCTCTCCTTCCTAGGCATTATAGGATACTTTTGCCTCTGGATATCAGGTTTTGCCCTCCTAACCAAACCACTTTATAAACTTACAAAAGGAAACTTAGCTGACCCCATAGACCCCAAATCCGTCCCCCATTCTTCCCTTCGTTCACGAAAGAAGGCCTTAGAAACAGCCCCTACACTTGCACTCCCCAACTCCTCCCAACCCTTCTCCCTTCACACGGAAGAAGTAAAAGGCTGCACAGCCGGGGTTCTTACACTAGAGCCAGGCCCATGACCAGTTGCCTTCTTGTCTAAACAACTTGACCTCACACAAAGCCTATTTAGGTGGTCTCTTCATTCAGAGCATGCCTAACAATATGTATATGTATATATATAATATGTATATGTATAGAAGCAGCTTTCCAGATGACAGTTACATTTTATAAAGGTAGTAATTTCCTTACTTTATTGCTGGCCTCAATGTTGTCTCAGACAGCAAAGAACACCCCTCCCTTTTCTTTTTTCTAATTTGAATCAAGAAATTTTGCTTTGTTCCTGATTCATAATTAAGTTAACTGAAGCCTAGTTCCAAATGCCTTCTTAGATCTTTCTTTTTTTAACACCACGTTTTGCTACCAACTGAACATGAGATATAATATTCATAACTTAAGAGATGTGGAGATCCTGAGTCCTCAGACCTGTGGGGGCTGTGGCATTCTAGTAAGAGGCCCATCAATTTACATGTTAGTCTACATGGACTAGACTTTTTCAGATTCCTTTCCGCTCTACCATGTTGGGATTCTATGATTCCGAATGCAACCCAGAGAACAGCAGTGGACTGAGAAGAGCAAGTAATGACAAGCAACTGTGAAGTACAACAAAGGTTTTGTTTCTCATAGGCAAGGGGGCAAATAGACAGAAATCTTTTAATATTTTTATACTATATTAATAATTCTGAAGAGAACTTCCATGCTGAAATTCTACATGCTGAAATTATGAATCAAATAATTAATCTCCGTGATTAATTCCCAGTCCATCACACTGAAATTATGTCTCCCTCTTCCACATCTAAAGCAGGGATTGGATTACCTACATTATTTGGTCCAACTAATCAGACTTTTTTACAGCAATATGAACTAGGTGCTATGGGCGATACACAGATGAATAGAAGCTGGAACTAACCCTCATGTAGTTCAAAATATAGCACATATTTTGGCCTGATACAATTTGGCCCATTATAAGTGCCAGTGGAGGAACCCACAAAGTGCTATGTTGTGAGCACTCTGGAAGGACCAATGCATCCCCACAGAGAAGGTAAGTGTCATTTAGGTAAGTGCTTACCACACCATCTAGTGCATGGTATGTTCTCAATCGATATTTGCTATTGTGTTGATATTATTAAGAGTTACCACTCTTATCACCTGTGTGACATTACCTCTCTTGACTTCATTCCTCTCATCTGTAAGATGAATACAATCATAATAGCTGTAAATTGAGGATAACAGCACTTGCTCTGCCTACCTCCCAGAACTATGTGAGGACCAAACAAAATCATGAAGCTCATACCTAACATGTGTTATTTATCTTTGAATGCATAGAGTCTTATGCATAGTTAGAAATCAATAAATATTTAGAGAAGATAGGAGGAAGAAAGGCAGAGAAGAAACAATTATTAAAATAGAAATCAGTTAAAAACTGGTTTTGTTTCACTTAATTAAGCCTACATTTATATTGTTAAGTATTCACTTAACCTCTTTTTTAAAATTTAGATTTAAATTTAATTTTTAGTTTGGGGTACATGTGCAGGTTTGTTACACAGAAGTATTAACCTCTTCTTAAATTCAGTTTTTCCATCTATAAAATGAACTACTTTTAATATCGCTTATCTTCTTTCCTAAATGAAACAAATATAAAGTGCTTATCGCAATGTCTGGAATATAGAAAATTACAGAACAACATATTTTTTAAACAGTTTTGAGCTTTGCCTTAAAGTGTTCTTTATTTGTTTTTTGGTTATTGATTGGTTTTATTTTAGTAAGGTATTGGCCAATTTTTTTTACTAGATATGTTGTGCTCTTTATTTAAATAAAGAATAAAATTTATATATTGTATTTTTCAAGAAGAGAAGAAGATGGAACTTACCACTCTCCAGAGTTTCAAACTTACTCTTTAATGTGGCTCTGAAATTTAACTAACTTCCAGAGAAAGAAAGAAAAAGGAATCCTTCTTCACTGGAAGGACATCTACTATTCTAATTTATCAGTGTTTTTTTTAACTTAGTTTTTTTTTTTTTTTTTTTTTTTGGCCATTTCCCTCATCATTCTACAAATCTTTCATACTTGAATTTATTCTGAGAAAGCTGATAATTTTATCCTAATTCTCTTCCTGTCTTTTACAATTCCAGTGTGCTGGCAGAAATAAATAAAACTAAGCAGTCTTTTAAATGTTCTCATAGTCACACTTAGACACAGAAATATAGGATCAGAAATCCAGTTTCAGGAAGTATGGTCATAGAGGCAGAACTTTAATTAATAGAAACATATTCACAAAGTGGGTAACTGAAAATCTACTGTTCCTTTACCCCTCACACAACATATTCTTCAATCTCTACAACAGGACTAAAGACAGACTTCAAACAAGAATGCACTAAACTGCTTCCAATCAAATCCATTAACCATTGCTGAGCTTGTGTTATGAGAGGAGATGCTACTTATTGTAAATTCACAACACAATTGTAAAAACAATTACCCTCCATGGCTCCTCACCATTTCTTGAGCTACTACTTCATGAATGATACAAGTTCAATTAAGTATATGATAAACGTATTCCACAAAACAATAACAATGATAACAATAAACCCTAGAGCACTGCTATATCTCCAGCTCCTATAATAGAGCTGATGATCAATATATGCTTATTGAATTAATAAATATATGATTTGAATCAATGATTTTTAATATCCTTCTAGTAGTAGAAAGCAGACAGATCTGATCACTGACCAGCATTGGATGTTGGACAGAGCATTGGATGTCGGACAACAAATGTGGAGTGGGGAAGAAAAGAATGTATAGACTTGAGGATGCCAAGTAGATATCTAAAGAAAGATCTCTCTAGAGGTTAGACAAACCTTCCTCATCTCTGATCTCCATTAGCACATTCTATCATGGAGATCAGATTTAGGGCAAAGTTGGTCAGCTTGAGATTCTTTGTAGTCTCCCATAACACTTAGTTGAGAACCCTCTAGGGATCTAACTTGGGAGGGACAGCATCTGGGAACTAACACACAACTCACATATTCATCCTATGGTTACTCTGTTGAAGTCTATATCACTTCCTTGCTGCCACAGTAACAGGGAGAGAGAACTGAAAACAAAGACTGTGACTTAGAGGTAAGCCTAGTAGATTTTGATTCCTACAGACTTCTAGACCCTGTGGGGAGTTTGCCACAGCAAGAAACTTTATTTTGAATAAACAAAAATCAACAAGAATAAATGATTTATGAGAATAGGTACAGATTTGTTCTGTATTGTTGAAAATATTGGAGCCACTGAAACATTAAGTCAATAAATTAATGATTATGCAACACTGATTCTAAGGCCTTTTAATCTCATATATTAATGTAAGTGCCTTCTAAACCTGAATATATGTTTCCCACAAACTAATAGAAGAACACTAAACTGGGTATTAAGAGCCAAAGGACTAAACATACATGCCCACACACAAACACACACCCACCCCACCACACACATACACTGTATCCATATATGGTATTCATATGAATATGTATAGCCCCTACTTAGCAAGCACAACACTTTTTTTCTATAAATATATGTCCACTTTATTTAAGAATCAGAGAGTTCACTTGGATTCAAATTTACAGGGTCCATTTTTAAGTTATTCATCAAGAATAACAATAAAATCTTTCAGGTACTCAAAATAAATAAGAAAAATCAAATATATTTTATATAATATTCTAATGTCCATTTGATTCACTATATCTAGAATGATTCTTCTAAAACATGAATCATGGGAGTTTCCTGAAGAAACATTTCTTTTGTCTTCAAAATAAAGTTCAAATCTCTTAACATGAATTTAAAAGCTCTTTATCTTCATGATCTGACCTCAGCTTACCTATTAGCCCAAATTCTGCCTCCTAGTTCCTCAGGCTTTTTGCTCCAGTCCTACTGGTAGCCCTCTGGGCCTGCCATTCTCTTTCTTATCTCTGGGTATTTGATCATGCCATGTTGTCTGCCTAGAACATTTTCTGCCTCTGTTCACTAGTCTATTCCTGTCTCTCCTTTGGGTCTCAGGTAGACTCACTTCTTCTGGAAAGCCTCCCCTGTGTGAATTAGGTGCCTCTTTCTCTGTCCTCCAGTGTCATCTTGTAGACTTACCACAGTATGGCTTTGATGTCTGTTCACTTGGCTCTATGCTCAACTAGACTCAAAGTCACTTGAAGACAGAAACCATGTTTTGATTATTACTATATTCTTAGCACTGAGTGTTTGTCACATAATAAGTACTCAATAAATATGTGTTAAATAATTGAAGAGGAAAAGGAAGCCAGGTTAACTTCAATAACAATGAATGGTATGGGTGCAAATTACCAGGTATGAGCTAACTCTGGTCTAAAGCCCCATTCATATTGGAAGTGCCCTAGCTTCTAGTCACTATGCCTAGATTCAAAGCCCATCAGGACCTGCTTATTTTCCTACAAAGAATTTCTATCCCACATCTCTAAACCGAAAACATTCTGAAATTGTCACACCTAACAATGCATTGCTTAACTTCAAGGAAAACACTCACCTCCTTTGTCTCTTCAGAGAAAGCTTGCAGAATGTCCGTCTGCCTAGTGTAGTTGCCATTGGCGTCCTGCAGACCTTGCAGAATGCGCTCCCGCAGAACCAGCACTGAGACTCGAAGCTGGTGCCAGAGGAGCTGCACTGCGTGGATGTCCACTATCACGTTGACGGAGTAAGACAGCAGCTTTAGGGAGAACTCTGTTTCAAGGAGGGCATGGATTTGCTCAACATGATCAGAAATATCTTCACAAATGTCCTGCAGCAAAGAAAAGCAAAATACGTGAGGACTACTTTGCCTTAACCTAGAGGGAGGTGAGCAGGGGTAGAAAAGCTTACTCTCACCTAACACCAATTATCAGGGCCAACAGTAGCATGGTGGATACATGGGGCCTTTGTTTTAGTTCAGATACACAGTTGCAGGCCATATTCCTCTGCACTGGGCCTTTGGTCATTTAGGTAAATTAATCTTTTTCTAACTCACAAAAATCTCACGATTCCATCAGATGCCCAAACTGAAAGTTTGGCCCAGGTGAGAAGTACATCTCTCCAATTCACTGTCTGTTCTTTTTTATTGTTTGTTGGGGATTCTGGAAGGGAACCAACAGCTTTTCTATTTGCTAGTGGTGAGCTACACTGGGCAAACAGTATTTCAAGTTAGAAGCATCACCTAGACACCTTTGAAGAAAGATGACCTAGAATGTGTGCTTCATAGGAACTCTCAGCCATTCTCAAGGAGCTATGGAGTATTTCATTTAAGGGGCAATTGTTACTCTCACTCTCATTTAGATATAATTATACAACTTATATATAAATTCACAGTGGTTATCTTTTTTTTTTTTTTTTTTTTTTTGAGATGAAGTTTCACTCTTGTGAAAGGCTGGAGTGCAATAGTGCATCTCAGCTCACTGCAACCTCCACCTCCCAGGTTCAAGCAATTCTGCCTCAGCCTACCAAGTAGCTGGGATTACAGGCAGCCACCAACACACTCAGCTAATTTTTGTAGTTTTAGTAGAGACAGGGTTTCACTATGTTGGCCAGGCTGGTTTTGAACTCCTGACCTCAGGTGATCCACCCACCTAGGCCTCCCAAAGTGCTGAGATTACAGGGGTGAGCCACCACATCCAGCCTAAGTTCACAGTGGATATTTAAATTTTCAACCCACACTTTGCAAGCAGAATCACTCTTATGAAGCAAAGCCAGAAAAATTCCAGAGATGAAAAAAGACAAAATACAATTTTGTTTTGTTTTTAACACACAGACATTTTAAACAAAAACATCACTAAATAAGTCTCAATCTCCTTGACACATTCTATTAGGTAGGAAGATTTGGTATCTGACATGTCACTTGTTCTTACAAGTCCCCAAATTTCCATTGTTCTGTCAGAGGGCAGGATCGTGAAATGAGTGGCATCAATGGTAGTATTTACTTGGGCAACTTAAGAGACCATTAAGCATCAAAATGATGGTCAGCTAAAAGAGCTCAGTTACTCATTTTTAGTTGTACATTAGTGATTTTTTAAAATTGAGCTTTTATTTGTGATTTTTGTTAAGGCCAAAATTTGAAGATAGCATCTGAGTTCTGAGACCTACCATCACTGTCAAAACACTCATTCCATGCTGGAAATATAACCTTCTTATTTCATGTAATTCAGTCACTTTATTTGAAAAAGAAAAGTGAAAATACATAATCTGGATTTAAAATGTACAATAACAGCAGGCAAAAAAATCTGTTGAAGAATGATGACAATTTGTGCTAAGTCATGAAGATTAATTGTTGTACAATTACAATGAATGCTCTCATATTAGTTCCTGAAACTCAAGAACTAATTGGTGACAGTGGTACAAATTGATCATAACTTAAAACAGAACAAAAGTTTAAACTAAATGAACTTTGAAGTTCTAATTAGGTAAGTTTCTCCCAAATGTGACCCAGAAGCTAATGCAGTGCAAAAGAAATTTAGGGCAGAAAATCTATTACCCCATTAGCCAGTACATGGGAACCAATCACAGCCAGATTAGCTCCTCTCTGCTGGCCTCATCACAAAAGAGCAGGGCTCTCATTGCTATCATCAGATATTCCACATTGCCTGGGATTTCTGGTTGGAACAACTACTCTGTGTATTCCTCACACTTCTTGACCACCACCCCAAAGCAAATGCCTGTATATTTTGTCCTCTTAGGATGTTCATTTCTGTGTTGTTATATGTTACTTTGAGAAACTCCCTCCCTCTCACTGCCGAGTTCTTCCAAATTCTCTCTACTTTGTCCCATTCTGTTGTGAAAAAACACCCCTTAACTTCTTCACAGAATGCATGTACTTCCTGGTCTCACCCAAATCTGATTCTGCCCAAGAATCCCACTTCCCCTGCTATCCTCCCAGGGGAGGCTGCTCATTCTCCCAGTCCTCACCTGAGAGTCTGAAGTAGTGATGATGGGGAAAGGCTGGCCTCAGTGCCTCTTTGGCACTTTGGCACCTTCTGATCATTACCCTTTCACCCTCATATTAGCAGCCTTCTTTCCCAGTAGGTGCCTAGTTTGATAAACCTTACTGTCTTCCTCCCTCATTGCTGTTACCTACCTTCTTCCCTTTTACTCCTCTACATTACACTGAAGAATCCAACTGGTTCACATTCTACTCTCTCTATACCATGCATGGCATTATCTTTGGTAGTGTCAACATTCACACTGATGAACCAACCAACACGGTAGCCTCAAATTTCCTTTACTCCACAACTGCCAGAACCTTCATACCCATTCCACTGGGACAAGTCTCTACCCTAACTCTACTGTGGGCTTCACCATCACTTAACCTATATGGCAATATCAGAAAGTCCCCTATGCCACCAACCTCTATTTGTTCAACCTTTTCACTCCTGTCTCCCACTACAGGTGCTCTTCAACCCCATCCAGGCCACCAGCTCCTCCAGAGACATTTTCCTCAAATACTCCCTTCCTCCTAGCATTTATGGGGTATGCCAACGCTATGGGCAGCATCTATGGTGATCACTTCAACTACTCTCTTAGCAGTGGTCTCCACTTCCTCATACTCTTCATGTATAACTCAGATTTGCTAGCCTCTGTCTCTGGAGTCTCACTTTGACACTAAAGATGCAGAATATCTTACATACCTAGGAAAGAAAATGGCTTGAGTAATCTTTATGCTACCAGCTCAGAATAGCCATCTATGCATTTCTCATTTTTTCCACACCATCCCCCAATTCAAAATGTTACACAGAGCCTTGGCACCATGAAAGCACATGCCATCTGTTCCTCTTATACATGACTTGGCTCCATAATAGATGTAGGAATGTAGTCAGAACCAGGTTATGGGTCAAGATTGCCTGGAAACTACCCCGGGGAAACAATATAGAAAGGGCACTAAAGTATCACTGGTGCCAGTTAACTTAGGTTTCCACACCCAACTCCCTACATAACTGGGCAAGGTAAATTGGCCCTATTCCCACAGAAGCAGATGGAACCCCAAGAGGAAGAGAACCCTTCCCACAAGTGCTGACCTACCAATGTAAATATAATGATGGCAAATAAGCACATTACAAAATCTTCAACTATGTAAGCCAAGATGGAAATGTAAATTAAAACCACAATGAGATACTAGTTTATACACATTAGAATGCCTAGAATAAAAAAATTACTGACAGCACAAACTGCTAAGGACTTCTGGAACAACTGGAACTCTCCTATGCTGCTTATGGAAATTCAGAATGGTTCAATCACACTGGAAAACAGGTTAGCAGTTTCTTATAAAATTAAGCATACAATTACCATACGACCCAGCAATCCCACTCCTGGGTATTTATCCAAGAGAAATAAAAACTTATATGCACACAAAAATGAAGCTCCACCTGCAATCGCTAAAACCTTCTATGGGTAAACTGATCATGGGTAAATGGTCCTTAAATGGGTAAATAGATAAACGAACTACAGTATGCCTATACAATATGCAGCAGTTTTTTAAAAAGTGAACCACTATACATGTAACAATTTGGATAAATCTCAAAGGCACTATACTAAGTGAAACAAGCCAGTCTCAAAATGTTACACACTGTATAATTCTATTTATATAACATTCTCATAAGACAAAACTGTAATGATAGACAATAGATGAGTGGCTAGAGATTGGGGAGGGGAGGGCATGATTCCAAACTGATAGCACAAGGGAGTTTTGTGGACTGATGGAACCGTTTGGTATGATTATGAAGGTGTTACACAAATCTACCCAAGGGTTAAACTGTACACCAAAAAAGGAAGTCAATTCTGCTGTATAATAATTTTTTTCTTTTGAGACAGGGTCTCACTCTGTCACCAGGCTGGAGTGTAGTGGTGTGATCTCGGCTCACTGCAACCTCCGCCTCCCAGGTTCAAGCAATTCTCCTGCCTCAGCCTCACCAAGTAGCTGGGATTACAGACATGTACCACCACACCCAGATTTTTTGTATTTTCAGTAGAGACAAGGTTTCACAATGTTCGCCAGGATGGTCTCAATTTCTTGACCTCATGATCCGCCCACCTGGGCCTCCCAAAGTGCTGAGATTACAGGCGTGAGCCACCATGCCCGGACGATAATTTTTAAGCTAATAAAAGAAAAGTAGTTTATAGTCTCAGCAAAATACATATAAAATTCATTTTGGGTCACACACTGCCTTTGTATTCTTGGAAATTACAAAAAGCACAACTCTTTAAGGTCACGGT
Source organism: Cacajao melanocephalus (assembly GCA_963573385.1). Classification (NCBI taxonomy): domain Eukaryota; kingdom Metazoa; phylum Chordata; class Mammalia; order Primates; family Pitheciidae; genus Cacajao; species Cacajao melanocephalus. The sequence goes on along the minus strand of CAUYLG010069522.1, from coordinate 21,407 downwards.
AGTACTGTGATCATCAGCACTAATTTTATATAGTAATTCTGTATAGCTTCCACATTATTTTCTAGCAACTATAAAGGAAAATGAAGTTAATATGGAGCCCATCTCAAAGTGAATTAATGCAAATGACAATGGTTAACAATATCTTCAAAGATGCATAAGATTTTTTTCCATAGATATTACTGTGCTAATGTGGGAAAATGACCTTCTACATTGCTTTGTTTAATTCACATACAGCACAATAGCCCTGTGGCATTCAGTACTCACAGAACAAAATGCATTGAATACATTATGTTGCCAATTGCTCACTTCACTTAACCTTCCAGATACCTTGCTGTCTCAAAATTGCAGCTGCTGTCTCCTGTCAATGAGACAGGAATCTTTTGTGGTTACTGAAGCAGCTGATACAAACACTGAGGTGACCTGAGACTGTTTACAAATAAACTATTGTTGGCTGAGTCGGTTGGTTTATTGTTTTCTGTTTTTAAAAATTGGATTATATGCTTATGTGAGAGGGGCACCTTTTCCTTTTGTAAAACACACTATTGTATACTTTTTCATTGCATCTTATTTCTAAACAAATGCAGGGATGTTAAGGTAACTCTTACGTATTTAACCAGTATGTCCGGTTTCACCAGCTAGGGACAAAAATGAGGCACCCTTCTTGTGATTGCTCTGATTGTTTACTGTAAGAACTCTTGAGTGTGACTTCTCAGCTCCTGCTAATTGTCCCTGGAAGGGGATCTCTTGGCTGCCTCATCATGAGGCCATCACACCCTTTCTCACCATTCTCAAAACATCTGAAAAGGTTTCCCTATGAAATTACAAGTGTACATGGATCAACATTTTGCCAAGGTGCCTCAAATTGCCTATCTCCAGGGCTCCATGTGCATCTGGAAGGAACTCTGCCCTCCCAGCAACCTCCTCACCCAGGTACTGAAGCAACACTTGGCACCTCAGTTTCACAAAGTCCCACAAATGTAATCCTTTTTTTAAAAAAAGGTAAATTCCCCTAATGGCTGGGTAAGGTGGCTCATGACTGTAATCCCAGCACTTTGGGAGACTGAGGCAGGAGAATTGCTTGGACTCAGGAGTTTGAGACCAGTCTAGGCAACACCAGAGACCCCATCACTACAAAAAAATATTAAAAATTAGCCAAGTGTGGTGGTACACACCTGTAGTCCCAGCTACTTGGGAGGCTGAAGTGGGAAGATGTCTTGAGCCCACGAGGTGTAGACTGCAGTCAGCCATGATTGTACCACTGCACTCTAGCCTGGCCAGAGCAAGAAAATAACCTGTCATAAAACAAGAACCTGTCTCTGAAAAAAATAAAGTAACTTTACCCATATGCTCACCATACATGTGTGTGTTTATTTCAGAAAGCTAAAAAGAGATTCTTACCTAATATATGTATTTTATATTTTAAAATACAGATTAAAGAAATATCACAGTTATTTGTAATAAAACTCACAAGTAAACCATTTGAAATTGCAACTTTATACAAAAAAATCTTCCTATTACAGTGTCAGTTGACTGTCAAAACTCTCCTTTCTCCAAAAACAGACTGATAGATTTCCCTATGGCAAAATATTTTTATTTCCCCAAAAGTAAACTATCCCTCTCAGTAAAGGAGAAGTAGAGAGAAACTTTCTCAACTTGATAGAGAATATCTACACAAAACCTATAGCTAACAGCAAACTTAAGAGTTAGAAACTAGAAGTTTTCTCACAAAGATTGACAGCAAGGCAAGAATATCTTCTCTCAGCATTCCTTTACAACATCATACTAGAAGTCCTAGCTATTGCAATAAGATAAAAAGAGGAAAGAAAAGGCATAGATTTAGAAGGAAGAAATGAAACTGTGTGGTTCAAAGATGACATGATCTTCTATGTAGAAAATCTGAAAGAATGGGGGAAAAAAAAACAAACCCCAGACTCCTGGAACTAATAAGCCATCATAGTAAGGTTGCAAAATATGAGGTTAATATACAAAAGTCAATTGCTTTCCTATTTACCAGCAATGAACAATTGGAATTTAAAATTAAAAAACACAATACCATAGGAGAAAAGGCAACACAATAGAGAAAAGATAGTCTTTTCAACAAATGGTGCTGGAACTGGACATCTACAAGCAAATAATAATAATGAAAATCCTAGACATATACCTTATACCCTTAACAAAAATTAACTCAAAATAGACCACAGACCTAAGGGTAAAATGCAAAACTATAAAATCCTATAAGATATCATAGAAGAAAATCTAGATCACCTTGGGTTTGGCAATGACTTTTTATTAATAGATACAACACCAAAGGCACAATCTATGAAAGAATGAATTAATAAGCTGGAGTTCATTAAAAAACATTTCTGCTCTGTGAAAGACATGATTAAGAGAATGAAAGGACAAGCCACAGACTGGAGAAAATATTTGCAAAAGACTTATGAGGGATTATTATTCAAAATATATAAAGAAGTCTTAAAGCTTAACAAAAAGAAAACAAAAAAAACAATTAAAAAACAGCCCAAAGGCCTTAACAGATCCTCACCAAAGAAGATAAACAGATGGCAAATAAGAATATGAAAAGACGGTTCACATCATAAGTCACCAGGGAAATGTAAGTTAAAACAGTGAGCTAGGCAGGGCGTGGTGGCTCACGCCTGTAATCCCAGCATTTTGGGAGGCCAAGGAGGGTGGATCACAAGGTCAAGAGATTGAGACCATCCTGGTCAACATGGTGAAACCCCATCACTACTAAAAATACAAAAATTAGCCGGGTGTGGTGGCGTGCGCCTGTAGTCCCAGCTACTCGGGAGGCTGAGTCAGGAGAATTGCTTGGACCCGGGAGGTGGAGGTTGCAGTGAGCCAAGATCGGGCCACTGCACTCCAGCCTGGTGCCTGGCAACGGAGCAAGACTGTCTAAAAAAAAAAAAACAAGAATGGCCAAAATTCACAATACTGACAACACCAAATGCTGGTGAGGATGTGGATTAACAGGCACTCGTATTCATTGTAGTGGGAATGCAGTTTGGTGGTTTCTTAAAAAGTTAAACATATTCTCACCATAAAATCCAGCAGTCGCACTCCTTGGTTTTTACCCAAAGGTATTGAAAACTCATATCCACACAAAAACCTGCACACGGATGTTTATAGCAGCTTTGTTCATAACTGCCAAAACTTGGAAGCAACCAATGATTTCGGTAGGTGAATGGATAAACTTGGTATATCTAGACAATAGAATATTAGTCAGTGCTAAAAAGAAGCTATCAAGCTATGAAAAGACATGAGAAACCTTAAATATACATTAGTAAGTGAAAGAAGCCAATCTGAAAAGACGACAAACTGTATTATTCCATTTATACGACATTCTGCAAAAGGCAAAGCAGTGGCTACCAGACGTTTGGAGGCAAGAAGAGAAGACTGAAGAGGATGTTTATGGCAGTGAAACTATTCTATACACTATAAAAGTGGATACATATATGAATTAAATATTCATCAAAATCTGTATAATGTACAAGACAGAGGGAACCCAACGTACACTATGGAATTGGGGTGATAATGATGTGCGAATGTAGGTTCGTCAATTGTAACAAATATACCACCCTAGTGGGGGGTGCTGGTAATGTGGAAAGCTATGCATGTGTGGGAACAGGGGATATATGGGCTGTCTCTCTACCTGCCTCTTAATTTTCCTGTAACTCTAAACTGGTTATAAAAATAGTATTTAAAAAAACACAAACTAGGCTACATCTTTTTTTATTCTTCCTCTAGAAAATACACTTTTCTAATAGGTCTAGTTTTTTCTTTTGTCATATTAAGAATAACTATAATGGGTTGAACGTGGTGGCTCACACCTGCAATCCCAGCATTTTGGGATGCCAAGGTGGAAGGATCTCTTGAGTCCACAATTTGAGACCAGCCTAGGCAACATGGCAAAACCCCATCTCTACAAAAGATACAAAAATTATCCAAGCCTAGCCCAGCGCAGTGGCTCATACCTGTAATCCCAGCACTTTGGGAGGCCAAGGTGGGCAGATCACTTGAGGTGCCGAGTTTGAGACCAGCCTGGGCAATGTGGTGAGACTGCATCTCTACTAAAAATACAAAAATTAGTGGGGCATGGTGGCAGGCGCCCATAATCCCAGCTACTCAGGAGGCTGAGGCAGGAGAATCACTTGCCCCAGGAGGAGGAGGTTGCAGTGAGCCAAGATCTCCCCACTGCACTCCAGCCTAGGTGACAGAGCAAGACTGTCTCAAAAAAAAAAAAAAGTTATCCAGGCCTGGTGACGTGCGCCTACAGTCTCAGCTACTTTGGAGACTGAGGTGGGTGGGTCACTTGAGCCCAGGAAGTCAAGGCTATAGTGAGCTGTGATGACACCACTGTATTCTAGCCTGTGCAACAGAGTGAGGCCCTGTCTCAAATTTAAAAATAATAATAAAAAAGAATGACTATAATGGAGAGCAATGGGAATGATGCTGAGACTTCTTATGATCATCACAGAACTTCTCTCCAAAGTTTGAAGAACTCTATACACAGTAGTTATCCTTTTTTAGTGCTAAAATTATGAGTGTGATGACTAAAATGAGCTAATTTATGTGGAAATGATTTGCTATTATTAGCTGTTACTTACCCATTTCCCTAACTAGATGGTATCTTTCTAGAAACAGAAAATGTGTCTTATTTATCTTTGTTACCTATAATGTCACATTTGTCAAATGTGTCTTATTTATCTTTGTTATCTATAATGCCATGTTTGTTAAATGTGTCTTATTTATCTTTGTTATCTATAATGTCACACTATTAGGACACTGCCAAACAAAGGCAAAGGATGTTTGTGGAAGTGAATTCAATTGGATAAAATATTGTATTTTACAAATTAGAGATAAACCCCTAAAAAGCAAATAGTGGCTTATCTTTCTTTCTGAAGTATATTCATACTAACTGGCACTTAGTCAGCAAGTAATATCAGCAGTCAATAACACTGGGTCACCTCCTGCTTTGATTAGGAGAGGGTCTGGAAAAGCAAGCAGATTTGGAAGCATGGTAGAGATGACAGAAAGAGGCAGATAAAGATGCAGAATACAGTCTTGGAAGCCTTCACAGTTCTAACTTCACATCTCTGAAAGTCTCCTCTGCCTTCAACTGATAATGGACCAATTAGAAGTTCTGTCAGGATACACCTGGCCATATACAAATATAGATTGCTTTTCTTTCCATGATTTGAAAACTTTTGCTTAAAATGATTATTAAAAAGCTTCAGAGGACTTACTGATTGAGCTATTATTTTAAATACCTGATTTCAGGCTCTGGCTTATTTGAGGGGGAATAAACCCTAAGCAAAAAATTTAGAGGAAAATTCACCAATGTTATTGTACATTGAAGAAATTGTTTTTCTAAGCAAGTTACTGCTTAGTCACACTTGTATTCAGTATTCTACATGACATAACTAAATACAGATTCAGGAGTTCATTCAATAAAAAACAATGGCTATAGTCTTGACTCTCAATAGCTCTTCTGGAAATTGTTCAGATTATCTATACCTTCCCCAAGACATCTTCATAGAATTGATTTTCTTTAGTAATGTTTCAGGTAGAAATTAATAGACAAGGTAGTGGTGATTCTTACCTTGCAGTGTGCCTGTTAACCACGCATATTCCTGGGCTACTCCTTTTGAAGACAGCTAGGGCCAAAGAACCTGCATTTTCTTAAGCATGTGGTAGCCATCATGCTGGTACTCTCTGTTCTATGCACCACACAATGAAAAACAAGGAGCCAGAAATGGGTCATCTGTCTAGGCTGACTGTCACTGAAATAGGAACTACGTGCAAGCCTGCTGCTATGCACTGTAAAAACAAAACCTCCCAGCACTTGAAAGTTAGCCCACCACTGATATATCTACAGTAGAATTTCCATTCTTTGTGCACCAGAAAACAACATTCCATAACTTTATTTACCCAGTACTGATAGTGCTGTAATAATCTCTAGGGCAGCATCAGGTTTGTGGATTTTTCTAATATGCTTCCTTTTTTTATATATACTTTATTATCAAATGAAACAGATGACTCTCTCTCACACACACAAGTATATTTAATATGTGTGATATATGCATATATGTAAATGTATTATTTGCATATACACTATATATTTATGTATATGGTTTAGCAAATTATTATTAGGAAAACACTCTTATAACAACCATCCAGGTCAAAATTTAGAACTTGGCCAGCTACCCCCACCCCAGAAGTGCTTCCATCTGTCCCCTTTCCATCACAGAGGCTCCATCCCTCCAAAAGTGACCACTATCCTGATTTCCATAGCAATCATTCCCTCACAAGAGTGCCTGAACATAATAATTTACTTTTGCCCAGTTTTTATCTTGATATGTCTTTTAAGTCTCTTCTCCATTTTTTTAAAACAGGCTCTCATTGTTTTGCCTAGGCTAGTCTCAAATGATCTGCCCACCTTAGCCTTCCCAGTAGTTGGACTATAGGCACATGTTACCACACCCAGCTTAAGTCTCTTCTAATCTCCTTTTCTATCTATACTTCTTTTTCATACAATTTATCTGTTGAAGAACTTGGAACATTACACCTGCAGAGTTTTTCACAATTTGGATTTGTTGATTGAAGCCATATGAAGCGGTCCAGCCTGCTGATTCTTCTGTCCTCTTTACTTCCTACAAACTGGCATCTGGATCCTGAGGCCTAATTCATTAGAGCTTCAATTTATTTGACAAAACTGTATCACAGTATTTTTTTTAAATCAAGAAGGGTATTTAACTTCATGGCTAGGCACGGTGGTTCACACTTGTAATCCCAGCACTTTGGGAGGCCGAGGTCGGCAGATCGCCTGGCTCAGGAGTTTGAAACCAGTTTGGGCAACAAAGTGAGACCCGATCTCTACAAAAAATGCAAAAATCAGCCATACATGATGGTATGTGCCTGTGGTCTCAGCTATTCAGGAAGCTGAGGTAGGAGGATGGCTTGACCCTGGGAAGCGGAGGTTGCAGTGAGCTAATACCACTGCACTCTATCCTGAATGACAGAACCAAACCCTGTGTCAAAAAAAGAGAGGCATTTAACTTTGATTTTTGCTCTTTTTTTTGATAGTTGGTGATATCAACTATTTTGGTAGTTGATGGTCAGTGGTGCCTAGATCTGTCAATGTATTGAGAGTTTTAGCATAATGATATTCTGTCATTTTGTTTTCATTTATTAGCTAGAATAACTTCCATGGAAGATGCTTCCCTTTATCAACTGTTTGATCACAGAGGTACAATTCATAAAGGAAAGTCAGGATAAATATTTGATTCTTTCATTCTCTTTACCTAGTTTTCAAGGAAATGAATTGGTCCTGTCATACTCAGAAGGTAATCAACTGGCTGCCTTACTTGATGTCACTGCATACTTATGGATTTAAACATGTTTGATCCAGTTTGATTCATTGTAGTTCTTGACCTTACTGGGGCTCAAATTGCCCATCTTTGGACAGTGGGATCTCCTTCAGTCTAGCGTCAAGTTGAGTATCCTATAATAGTAGTCTTTGACAGCTTCTTTGCTCATCTTGTATGTGATGTAAAATGAAATATTTTTCTAAAAAGCCTTGGTTTCCTTTAATGGGAAAAGTTTTTCCAGATCACTATCAAGGCAATAGGGCTGTTCATTACTACTGAATTGGTCACTGTTTCTAGAATTTTAAATTAATAGAGCTAGAAAAAATGTATATTTTAAAACAAAACACCTATGAGTTCATAACTGATATATCCAATTCAAATTCAGAACTATAGGGTTTTTACCTAATATCGTCGATAGTACATCTGTATTTCCTTTCTTCTACCCCAAAAATTTGTAGTGATGGAATTAGAAGATCCCATACTTACTTTTTGTTTTATTCCACATTACATATATGATAGCTTCAGAATAACAAAACTATCTTAATACTACTAGTGCTGGTCCTGAAGCAATAGACTAGGACAGGTATTTATAAGATACCTGATTAAGGTGCCTTTTAACACCACAGAAGAGAGCAGGTTCACCTCTGATTTGTCTTTAACTGGTCTTTCAGAGGAAAGAACTTATAGCCTAGTCTCACTGTTGACCACAGTTCATATTATACAGTTTAGAAAGTTGGGAATTTTATAAGTTCCTTTAGCATCTTCAAGGTCCATCTAGAAGGAAAAAAAGGCTCAATAAAAATATGACTAAGAACACGTGATCATTAGTTCTCCTCCAAAGATGGAAAAGCCCTTTGGTTTTAGAAGGCATACCCTGAGAGGCTTTCTGTCTCAGCAAACCTTTCCAGCCTTTGCAGATCATCACAGAATATGCAAAAGGACAAAAATCACTGAAAGTAGTGATCAACAACATACCAAAGAAACTGCACTCTAATGCTAGGTATGCCAGGTGAAGCATTCTTTTTTTTTTCTTTCCAATATAATTGCTACAGGTCACAGGGTTATGAAGATGGGTCTTCTCTTCAAGCAACAGACTGTGAACATCTCTTCATTCACCATCTCACGTCGTAAAAATTGTACAATTTACATATTTGCTTTGTTTGTTCAGTGGTCTATAGGTCATTTCTCTCTATCTTTATTATGTCTCTCTGCCTTAGGAAATTCTTGTAGGTCAAGTACTTTGTCTATTTTGCTTTATAGAGTATAGTACCACATGCAAATAGAGTCTTTTTAAAAAAAAATATGGAATGCTTCACAAATTTGCGTGTCATCTTTGCGCAGGGGCCATGCTAATCTTCCCTGTATCATTCCAATTTTAGGGCTGCCAAAGTGAGCACACAAATAGTCTTAATACATGCTAATGCTGCCGACACTGAATTCACAAACCATGAAACAAAAGCTTGAAGATGATCATGAGAATAAAAAGCAAAAAATATATCCAAATCACTTTGCACCATGCTAGGCATCAGAGAGTCTGAATTTTTGGCCCCTGTGTGTATTGGTTATCTGCGTTGCCACAGATTGCCCAGCCTCAGTTTCCTCATCTATAAAGGCAGTGCTAGATGGGTAAGCTCTACTCTCAAGCTCAAAGATTTTCTTTTGTTTTCTTTCTCTATTATTTTGTGTACTCTACCCATAATTTAGCCCAAGCTTTAGTTACTTAGAAGTTTTTGCATATCTCTGAAAAACCTTGTTAAATTTCTATTATTTCTTCCCAGTAGTAGAACGAGTACTAAGTGTGAATCAGAAGACTTGAGTTCCAGTCCTGAAGACATTGAAAGTTATCTCTGATATGGTTTGGCTGTGTCACCATCCAAAGCTCACCTTGAATTGTAATAATCCCCATGTGTCAAGGGTGGGGCCAGGTGGTGATAACTGAATAATGAGGGCAATTTCCCCCACACCATTCTCCTGGTAGTGCATAAGTCTCATTCGATCTGCTGGTTTTATAAATGGAAGTTCTCCTGCACAAGCTCTCTCGCCTGCCGCCATGCAAGACTTGTCTTTGCTTCTCCTTTGCCTTCCGCCATGTTTGTGAGGCCTCCCTAGCCATGTGGAACTGAGTCCATAAAACCTCTTTGCTTTATAAATTGCCCAGTCTCAGGTATATCTTTATTAGCAGCGTGAGAACAAACTAATACACTCTAGGACTCCTGCAGGTCACCCTTCCACAGGCTCTGAAATAAGAGTACAGCTCCATACCACCAAGCTGAGGAGGAAAGGTCTATGGTTCATTCAGAATGAAGGTTAAGATCCCCACCTTCACTCCAGGATTAATGTTCTGAGAGGCCCTTTTGGTTGTGTTTTCCGTAGTCACTATGCTGGGTTCAGGCCATTACTCCTCCACCCTCCTACTTATCCCTTCCCAGGCAACAGGAACACACAGATTCCTTTGAGGCTCATTTTCATCTCCCTATACTACCTGTTGCTCTTTCTTCATTACAGTCATTTAAGATTTTATCTTCTAAATAATCTATCAATCTCCATTAGCAATTTAGATTTGTTTTATCTGATGGAAATTTCTAGTAACTCTCTTGAAATTTTGGAGCATTTCGAGGTATAAAGGACCTTACAGGTTAATTTACAAATGCTTTCTCTTCCTATTCATTAGCACTTTTATACTGGGAGAAAGAAGTGAAAGAAATGAAAGTTCTACTTGGGATTTCATTGCTGACTCATTGTATGACCTTGGGCAGCTCTTTCTTAGATGAATTTTTTATATATTTAGATCAGTAAGACCATGGCACAGCTTCTAAGGATGTGTTTCTATGCCTTCCTCCCCCACATAAATAAATATCCACAGCAACTGGCTTGACTCTTGATTTGTATTTAAACACCTACAATATGTCTGTTGGAAGCTAACATTACAGACACAAGTTTTTAGGTATCACATCTGAGAGTCCGGAACAGGAAATGAAGCCTCATAGGATCCTTTGGTTAGGACTCTGAAAATTAGACAACAATAACTCCAGATTCTGAAGCCAGTATCGTTCTTTCATGTAGGGTAGATGGGAATGCAAGCTGTGAGTTAACCTTTAGAAAGCTCCCATTACCTCCCATTGACCCAGCAATTTTATTCATAGGATTCTTTTCTAAGGCAATAATGAATTTACCTTCTGAAATGCTGTCAAATACTTGTTTATTTGAAAATAAAGCATAAGAAGACAAGTCTAAGAAGAAAGAATATGAGTTTAACATGATGTGGTACTTCGCATAATGAAAACAATACAGAGATGCTAAAAATTATGTTGCAAAATATACTTAATGGCATCAGAAGATGCTCAAGGCATATTGTTACCTTAGAAAAAGTAAGTTATAAAAGAGTTCTATATAGAAAAAAGTAAAGCTATGCACACTGAAGTAAAAAATATTTCCAAGTTGTTCATAGTATTTTCTCTAGGTGGCAGCATTACAAATGATTTTTATTGTACTGTTATCTGTACGTTTAAAATTTTCTCCACTAGAGATTTATTTCTTTTGTGAGAAATAAAAAAAGAAAATAAAAAGTTAAACAACAAAGAAGTTAAGTCAGTTGCATGGCAAAACAACAGTAGAGGAATGCATGTCAACATATGCACAAGAAGGCTATAAAGTGTAATATCAAAGCAGGCAACTGAAAAAGACCAGTGTCAAAGCGACAGGATCCTTAGATTCTCAGCATTCTTTCAGTGCAAGCAGGGGCCTCTCACTTCACAGTCATCTTCATTCTTTTAGTGCTCTGTGTCAGGTGGCTAGGTACTATTTGCCAGGTATACAGATAATTAATGCATCATTAATTCCAGTTACTAGGATTATTAACTGTGTTTGCTCCGATTGGTTTTTTTTTCTTTTTAAGTTTAGCCAGATTGAAACAAAGACATAGGTGAGGAAAATACACTTATTAATCTGAAATAAGAGTGGAAATGTAAACCTTACTCATTCCATCTCCCTTTTAATTTGATTGGTTGCTTTGCCCCAGAGGATAGCTGAATAGATTACCAACCCTCTTCTACATTTTCATATAAACCCACAAGGCAGGAGATAGTTCTATGGACAGATTCCATCCCTTGACAAAGCAAGATCTTGTTTACCTCCTGGAGTGACCCCAACACCCTAAGATGCAGAATCTTCCACTTTCAACCTTTGAGTAATTACTGGGGGAGTAAAGACATCTGAGAACTTAGCGTTTTCTTGGGAATACCCTTTGCATGACTAAAATTTAAGTCCTTCACAATTCCTTAGGGATTACTGCAACACATAATTTTTTCTAATTGATTTATATAAACTTATGTTTATTCCCAAATAATTTGTACTGATAGATTTTCTATCTAGAACATTTTCTGGAAAATTTATTGCTGAGCATTGGAGCCTAAATTAAAACACAGAATCCAGCTTATGTCTGAGTTATGAAAATCTATTTTGGTATTTTGCCTGCTCCAGGCTTGACTGACTGTTCATATTATAACTACTCTTCAGCAAGCCCTAGCCATACAAAACAAGACTAAAGTTATCGAATTCCAATAATGTGGTTTTAAATCTACCCTCATTGCCCTTTTCCAGAGGCCCCTCTGGGAAATAAAAATGGATCAAAATAACATATCTGACCACCAAGTACAGCAATCATTCATTATTAATGTCTTAAAGTCATGCCAAACTGGAGGATGAAGGGTCCATTAAAATAATCCTATAACATTGAAGAAGATTCCTCAAAGGACACTGTAGTTTTGAAATCAGCTGCCAGCTAAGAAACAAATTCAATTTCAGTGCACTTTCTAAACCTCCAGATTAATTTTATCTATAAAGTCATTTTTAAATTCATTGCTTACTTAGATTGACCATAAACTTAGTGAGGAAGAACTTTCTTCTCTCTGATTATACACACAGAATTCTAATCATATCAAACAATGAGTGGAGTTTCAGAAGGTAAACAAAAGGAAAAATAGGATCAAAAAAGCTTTGAGTAGACAGAAATATCAACCAAACCTCAAGTCATCTCTTTCAACATTAATCAACATGATTAAAAAGCACCTCTCCATGGTATCCTAAATCTTATGCCCATCTCATCACTATTTAACTGCAGACAAAAACCGTCTTGTGAATGTCTAGTGAAAATCCAGATGTTCACAAGTAAATTAACAAGTAATAAAATTAAAGAAATAAAATAAAAGAGACAACTGAGCTGGAGATACAGAAAATATGGGTAAGAATAGACTATGTGAGAGATTTACAAGGATGGGACAATTTATGTGATATCTCTCTATGATTTATACCTTATCTGCTTCCAAAAAAGGGGGGGATTGCAGGTGACTTACAAATAGTAAGGTATACTATTGAAGTTAAAATTTCAAAACACAGGAAAGAGAAAGATGAACGAGATACTTAAAATGAGATTGTTGCTGCAATTGAACACTCAGTTTAGCTTGGTGAAAGGAGGAGAAAATGTGAGGCAGAAAGTAGATGGCTGAACAAAAAGAACTGGTGTGGGGAATTAAAGATAAAAAGAGATCATCAATAGTTAATACAATCCTAGCACTGTCTGTCCATATTATAACTACTCTTCAGCAAGCAGCAATCCTAGCACTTTGGGAGGCCAAGGTGGATGGGTCACCTGAGGTTAGGTGTTTGAGACCAGCCTGGCCAAAATGGTGAAACCCCATCTCTACTAAAAAATACAAAAATTAGCCAGGCGTGGTGGCACATGCCTGTAGCCCCAGGTACTTGGGAGGCTGAGGCAGGAGAATCACTTGAACCGGGAGGTGGAGGATGCCATTGCACTCCAGCCAGCCTGGACCACAGAGTGAGACTCTACCTCAAAAAGAAAAAAAAAGTGAATACAAGAGGGTGGCAATAGATGATTTCTATAAACAGAATGAAGTAAACAAATACCTGAAACACCCAAACAAGGAAGATCTTGCGTCTTTAGAATTGTATGGCATCTTTGTGACTGTAATCCAGACTCTGGAAGACAGAGGCAAGATTCAACAGAGAAAGCTGGATGTAGAGAGGTCTGGTCTGAAAAGAGCTGAACTCCATAATCAAGGAAAAAACACTGATAACAAAAACATTCCTAAGGAAAACTTATTTCCGAAGCTAGCAAAAAATGGACTCTGCAATTAAAATTTGTCCATGATGCTTATTCATTCACTTACACTACATCAAGGATTTGTGATCTAGAACTGCTCACACAAATGTCAACAATGTTCTCACACTCTAAGCAGAAGGTGGAGGGTAAGTGTGGAATGATTTTGGTCAGAGGAGCCTCTTCTCCTTCTTCCTCCTTCAGGTGCAAAGCTCAAGATCATCAGTGACTCTGAGGAGCCCTCCGTGTCATCATAAAATCCAAAGGGTAAGGATTAGATTGGCCAGCTTGACTCCAGAGATTTCACATAGCTAACATTGGAAACTAAATGAATGCTTCCTTGAAATGAACAAATATTCTGTGATTATATGATGAGGGCCAAGAGGCCATCTTGAAGTTGGAAAAAGTCGTTAAGTACCAAATTATAAAAGCATCTGTTCTCTAAAGAAAGAATAGGCCTCTCTTAGGTAGAAAATATTGGTACAGACACAGCTTAAGATCTATAAATAGGCTATATAAGTGACAGAACAAAAGCTTAGAAAAAACCATGTGGGCAGAAAGTAAAAACAAGTATACAGAGAAAATATAACGAAATAACTCCAGGGAACAAGATTGTAGGTAATTTTTTCTTCATATATATATATATATATATATATACACACACACATATATACATATATCTCCATATGTTTACTTATATGTTATAATTTATTATAGGAACATGGAATTTTAAAAATAATTTGGTGGCTTTGTGCTTGCCTGTTTGTTCTTTGGCATATACAAGATCCAGCATTTTAAAAATAGGAGGCAATGATAAGTGCATTATAGCAGAGAGACACTATTAATAGTCACGGGAGAAGAGCTGGGCAGAGCGAGGAAAAAATAACACAAAGCCTTTTGTGTAAGAGCCCTGAAATCTAGTGCTAGCCAGTGCTAGATCCCCTTTCAAGTGCTCCGCCCACAAAGATACTACAGCCAAGTCCTTGCCCATGAACTGGCCTCAAAACTTCCTTTAAATGTAGCCAGAATACATTTGTTTTTCAATCTGTGCGAGATCAGCTGCGTGGTGATGCAGCAGCTAGGGCTTATGGAATGACAGAGATTTCCGGGAGAGGCAGCTTCAACAGGAATGAAGGAGCGTCAAGTAACATACGGCAAATGTAAAAGGATACCAAGGGTGGAATGACCGAACCCCTGAAAGCACTATAAACAGCCAGCAGAGTCCTAGCAGGACTCTATTTGCCTTGGAGCCAAACCGAATCTGGGAGTTCTGACCACGCTGGCTCGCCAAAGGGCAGACAGTGCCCTAATCTACCCTAAGCAGGAGACTGGTGTCCTAGAGCCACCTCCTATCTTGTGAAAGACCTGGACAAGACACAGGACAGAAGAGTGTAATTTTAAAAAGTGCACTCTCTACTCCACATGTACAGTCAAGGAGAATTCATAAAACACACCACACAAATGGCCAATGGAAAGATTTGTAAAAACTTTTCTAAGAAATTATTTTGCAAAAGAAATAATGTGAGTTCATTACAAAAAAAAGTTAGAAAAGATGAAAAATTAATCACTGTGTCCCTCTTGTTTACCACTTATCCTTAAAAGCCCCAAACAATGCTTGGTACAAAGTAGATACTCAATAAACAGGCTGAGGTGGGCAGATTGCCTGAGCTGAGGAATTCAAGACCAGCCTGGACAAGATGGAGAAAATCTCTACTAAAAATACAAAAAAAAAAAAAAAAAAAAAAAAAAATAGCCCGGTGTGGTGGCATAAATGTGTAGTCCCAGCTACTCAGGAGGCTGAAGCACAAGAATCGCTTGAACCCAGGAGGCGGAGGTTGCAGTGAGTCAAGATCGCGCCACTGCACTCCAGCCTTGGAGATAGAACAAGATTAAGATTCTGTCAAAAACAAAACAAAAAACAAACAAACAACAACAAAAGTAGGTACTATGTACTCAATAAACCAGTGAATGAAGAGTAATTAGATAAATCACTAATAATCCTATTGTTCATAACAAATATCATTTTCTAGATCGTAGTCTATATTTGTTTTTTTACTCAAAAACATATGAATAGTCCCTCATGTAAATGTTTCATATTTCCCTATGGCCGCCTAGTATTTCTTTTTATGAACATACAACATTTATGTAGTCAATCCTTTGTAGTGGGACATCTAGCCTTGCAGTAGGTGTCATTCTCTTAAAGGCACAAATACCCTATTGGTCAATCACCAAATCCTGCTGAGTTTTTCCTTTTGTTAGAATGTAAGTTCCACAGGAATAGGGACCTTTTCTGTTTTTTCTACAACTGGATCTTCAGAACCTAGTATGGTTTTAATGATCAACAAAGAATGAATAAACAATGGTTCTAGTGTCTGTCTCCTTTTGATTTCTATTTCAACTACCCTGTTCCCATATGAACTACTGGCATAGCCTTCAAGCTGGTTTCCTTCCTCCAGTATGTCTAATCCCTTTTCCCAAGGCAATCATTCTTCACTGAATTTAATACCAATAATTGCCCCTTTCACTATGTGATGAATTCTCTCTTTCATTATGTGATTTTCTTGTTTAGAACAACCTTAAGGGCTGTTAGGATAGATTCAAAACTCCTAATACCAGTTTATCAAGGACCACCATAAAAGAATCACAAAATGCTTAAAACAGAAAGGCACCTTAGAGATTTTTTTAGTCTGAAAGCATCATTTCACGTCTCAGATAACCGAAGCAGAAGATTCAATGTTTGTCAAAGGCACAGGCCTGTTAGTGACAGAACTCAGGTGTCTGGGCTTGCAGGCCATGACTTGTTCCTTTAGACCATTTTCAGCTGCTTCCCAGTCTACCTTGCCAGTTTCACCTCTTACCCAGATCCTCATTTCAGAGAAGACAGTTTTCATACTATCCCTGAAATAAGCCTGACTCATTCTGGCTCTTGCCTTTTGCTCATGGCATTACTGTTGCTTGAATCATTGTCCTGTCCCTCTTCTGTGCTCAATCAAATATTTTTCAAGGTCCAATTTAAACACTGTCTCCTCTACAATGCTTGTCCCAAGCCACACTGAATTCTTTGTCCTCTGATCTCCAATAGCACTTGACTGCATCACTCATTCTGGCACTTAATTAATTATACAATGCCTTGCAATGGTAAATATTTCACAGCTGAGTGACAAAGCTTGCTGCGTGTGTAGGAAGAAAAAAAAGGATGAAAATGGAAAAAAACCACCACAATGTGCTGAATCAGCCAAATACATTCTGATGCTTGAATACACCACTTAATAAGCACAACTACCCAGCCACTCCATCTTGATGTTTCCAACATCCTTATTTTAAATGTAGAACTTAATTTGAGGCCTGTGTTTCTGTTTTGCTAATTGTAAAGCCTTCCATCTTAAAACTAAGATTATTTACTACATTGTCAGATGCTGGATGGTAAAGTCTCTTAGGGGAAGAATTGTGCCTTACTTATTCTAGTGTTTACTACTGTGCCTTGTACAAACATTAGACTACAAATTTTGGAACAGGTCTGATTACTTTTCTATCAGTAACTCTATAAATGCCCAATTGAGGTTTGCTTTGCTATCATTACCTGACTAATATCACTGACAAATAACAAGCAATTGTTGAATGGGTAGAGACAATACAGGTACAGCTGACTAAGCTGAAAAGAAGACGGTCAAAAACTTTACTCAACTTTGCCAGCCAACAAACAAACAAAGACCCTCTAATAAATTTCATATATCTTATGCTAGTCACTAGTTTCTCCCTCTGTTCTATAACTCAGGAAAAAGATGGTTTTTAAGTATTTACCTAGACATTTTTTTTTTCTTAAGGTTTTCCTAAGAAGTGTGTGTGTATATATGTGTATGAGTATGTATAATTATATTTGCACACAGAGAAAAAGAAACGGGCAAACTTTTTGAGGTAAAAGAATTAAAATGAGGGGCTGGGCATGGTGGTTCACGCCTGTAATTCCAACATTTTGGGAGGCTGAAGTGGGTGGATCACTTGAGGTCAAGAGTTCAAGACCAGCCTGACCAAGTGGTGAAACTCCAACTCTATTAAAAATATAAAAATTAGCTGGGTGTGGTAGCAGGCACCTGTAATCCCAACTATGACAAAAGTCATAGTTCTTGAACTCCTTGCTTCAAGCAATCCTCCTTCTTCAGCTTCCCAAAGTATTAGGATTACAGTTGTGAAGTCATCACACTTAACTCAAAAGTCATAGTTGTATTTATTTTGTCATGATGTAGAAAATAAAAGACTACAAAGAACAGCAAATACTCTACTATGGGGTGACCAGTCCTTACCACATCTATGTAATCTGTTCCCTGTCCCTCACTCCAGAATTTCAGTCATGCTTGGTTATAAGATCTGGCCTTGATTATGTATGCATATGTGAGTATCTAGACACACCTAGACTTATTGGTCATTAGGTGAGGACAGTCCAATCATTAACCAATAAATCTGTGAGTGGATCAGTTATCCAGCCCCTGATTGAGAAACACATGAAGAGGAGAAGATCCAACATGACTGAATAGGAACAGCTCCGGAATGCAGTTACCAGTGAGAACAATGCAGAGGGTGAGTGATCACTGTATTTCCAAATGAGTTTTTGCTGCCCACAGACCAGGAGATTCCTGGGCTGAAAAGCACCACAGGTTTCCAGCATGGCTGTTTCAGCCAGTGCCATGGGTTTCCTCACAGAAACTCACACAAATCTGGGCAGCAATTTTAACTGGTACCTGGAATGCCTGGGAGACAGAGCTACCCATTCAACTGAAAAAAAGGGGGCTGGAACATGGAACCAGGTGATCTGGCTCAGCAGATCCCACCCCTACAAACACCAGCAATCTGAAATGCTCTGGATTGAGTTTCGCAACAAGCACAGCTGGACTCCAGATGGTCTAGCTCAGTGGGGGGAAGGGCATCAGCCATTACTGAGGCAGTCCCCCACTACCAAGGCAGTCTGCCAATACTGAGGCAGTTCACCATTACTGAGGCAGTTCTAACTGTACCTCTGTAAACAAAACCACAAGGAAGTTCACACAGCAGCTGGGCAGAGCCCACAGCAGCTCAGCAATGTCTCTATTGGCAGACTGTGACTAGGCTACCTCCTCGCTGGGCAGGGCATCTCTGAAAAAAGGCAGCAGCACATCAGGAACTTATAAATAAAGCCCCACCTTTCCAGGACAAAGCACCTGGGAAAAGAAGCGTTTATGAGTTCCTCTGCAGCAGACTTAAATGTACCTGCCCAGCAGCTCTGAACAGAACGGAGCTCACAGCACAGCACTTGAGCTCCTACAAGGGACAGATTGTCTCCTCAAGCAACTCCTCAACCCCCATATATCCAAAGAGACACCTCATAAAGGAGAGCTCAGGCTGACATATGGTGGGTATCTTTCTGGGACAAAGACAACAGAAGAAGAAAGCAGCAGCAACCCTTACTGTTCTGCAGCCACCGCAGGTGATCCCCAGGCAAGCAGGGTCTAGAGTGGACTTCCAGCAGTCCTACAGCAGAGGGGCCTAACTGTTAGAAGGAAAACTAAAAAACAGAAAGAAATAACTTCAACATTAACAAAAAGGACATCTACTCAGAGACCCCATCTGAAAGTCACCAACTACAAAGACCACAGGTAGATAGACCCACAAAGATGGGAAGAAACTAGTGTAAAAAAGGATGAAAACACCAAAAACCAGAACGTCTCTCCTCTTCTAAGGGATCACAACTCCTCACCAGCAAGGGAAAAAAGCTGGATAGAAAATGAGTCTGAAGAATTGACAGAAACAGGCTTCGGAAGGTGAGTAATAACAAACTTCTCTGAGCTAAAAGAACATGTTCTAACCCAATGCAAAGAAACTAAGAACCTTGAAAAAAGGATAGGCGAAATTCTAATGTGAATAAACAGCTTAAAGAACAATATAAATGACTTGATGGAGCTCAAAAACACAGCATGAGAACTTCACAAAGCATATACAAGTTTCAATAGCTGAATCGACCAAGCAGAAGAAAGGATATCAGAGATTGAAGAGCAACTCAATGAAGTAAAATGAGGAGGCAAGAACAGAGAAAAAAAAGTAAAAAGAAATGAACAAAGTCTCCAAGAAATATGAGATTATGTGAAAAGACCTAATCTACATTCGATAGGTGTACCTGAATGTGACGGAGAGAATGAATCCAAGCCAGAAAGTACTCTTCAGGATATTATCCAGGAGAACTTCCCCAACCTAACAAGGCAGGCCAACATCAAAGTCCAGGAAATAAAGAGAACACCACAAAGATATTCCCCAAGAAGAGCAACCCCAAGGCACATAATCGTTAGATTCACCAGGGTTAAAATGAAGGAAAAAGTGCTAAGGGCAGCCAGAGAGAAAGGTCAGGTTACCCACAAAGGGAAGCCCATCAGACTCACAGAGGATCTCTCAGCAGAAACACTATAAGCCAGAAGAGAGTGGGGGCCAATATTCAACATCCTTAAAGAAAAGAACTTTCAACCTAGAATTTCATATCTAGCCAAACTAAGTTTTATAGGCAAAAGAGAAATAAAATCCTTTATGAACAAGCAATTGCTGAGAGATTTCATCACCACCAGGCCTGCCTTACAAGAGCTCCTGAAAGAAGCACTAAACATAGAAAGGAACAACTAATACCAGCCACTCCAAAAATGTACCAAATGGTAAAGACCATCAACACAATGAAGAAACTACGTCAACTAACAGGCAAAACAACCAGCTAGCATCAAAATGGCAGGATCAACTTCACACATAACAAGATTAACCTTAAATGTAAATGGGTTAAATGCCCCAAATAAAAGACACAGACTGGCAAATTGGATAAAAAGTCAAAACCCACTGGTGTGCTGTATTCATGAAACCCATCCCATGTGCCAGGACACACATAGGCTCAAAATAAAGGGATGGAGGAAGATTTACCAAGCAAATGGAGAGCAAAAAAAAAAAAAAAAAAAAAAAACAAACCCAAAAGCCAGAGTTGAAATCCCAGTCTGATAAAATAGACTTTAAAGCAACAAAGATCAAAAGAGACAAAGAAGGGCATTACATAATGGTAAAAGGATCAATGCAACAAGAAGAGCTAACGATCCTAAATATATACTCACCCAATACAGGAGCACCCAGATACATAAAGCAAGTTCTTAATGACCTACAAAGAGACTTGGATTCCCATACAATAATAGTGGGAGATTTTAACATGCCACTGTCAATATTAGACAGATCAACGAGACAGAAAATTAATAAGGATATCCAGGACTTGAACTCAGATCTGGACCAAGCAAACCTAACAGACATCTACAGAACTCTCCACCCCAGATCCACAGAATATACATTCTTCTCAGCACCACATCACACCTACTCTAAAGTTGACTACATAATTGGAAATAAATCACTCCTCAGCAAATGCAAAACAACGGAAATCATAACAGAGTCTCTGAGACCACAATGCAATCAAATTAGAACTCAGGATTAAGAAACTAACTCAGAACTTCACAACTTCATGGAAACTGAACAACTGGCTCCTAAATGTTGACTGGATAAACAATGAAATGAAGGCAAAAATAAAGACGTTCTTTGAAACCAACGAGAATGAAGACATAATGTACCAGAACCCCTGGGACACATTTAAAGCCGTGTCTAGAGGAAAATTTATAGCAATAAATGCCCACCAGAGAAGTGAGGAAAGATCTAAAATCAACACCCTATCATCAAAGTTGAAAGAGCTAGAGGAGCAAGATTAAAAAAAAACTCAAAAGCTAACAGAAGACAAAAAATAACTAGGATCGGCGCAAAACTGAAGGAAATAGAGACACAAAAAACCTTTCAAAAAATCAATAAATCCAGGAGCTGGTTTTTTGAAAAGATCAACAATATAGACAGACCACTAGCCAGATTAA